>JAWPHD010006928.1:0-136755 GCA_037043455.1 Cyrtodaria siliqua | reverse complement strand
TATCTCTTGTTATTACATTTCTGAATTGATTTAAAACTAATACAAAGGTATCGGATCCTATTGTTGGGAGATACGTGGTTTGTTTGTTGTAAACTAACTGCCATGAATAGGGGGATATAATTAATATGATGTCGGTTTACCTTGGATACACGTGTCGGCTGTCTGCAGCAGTCATGACCCTGTGTAATGGGGACCAAATATACAAACACACAAATAATAGTTGTACACTCTGTACCTTCCGTAGAGCTATGACGAGGCCTGCAGGAAATATAGGTAGAGTTTGCAACCCGACCCCATCCGCATTTTATATGACGAGGCCACGGTCATCCCCGCCATTGACGAGGCCACGGTCATCACCGCCATTGACGAGGCCACGGTCATCCCCGCCATTGACGAGGCATCCGCTTTAAAGGGACACACCACAATCTTTATTTTCTAAAAACTCACGGCGTCCCTCTAGTTTTTCTGCATAAATCATTAATATTAATTAAGAATAGTACTAAGCAATTTGTTTTTGCATATTATTAATTTTTGATATTATTACACCAATACTATATTAAAACTTCTAGTATACTAAGACAAAATAGTGAATACTTAAAAGTTGATTTATTTTAAATGTAACCAGGGTAAAAGTAAAAAAGATACTGGATACATAAAACGAGACACCCATTTCAAAAACTTCAAGATTGCCGTGTGTCCCTTTAACAGATACGCAATCACATCTGACATTTAAAGTAGCTATCCCGCCAAAGCTCAAGTTTAGGGGTTTGGCCTGACAGGTTAAAGCCGTACATATTGTGTCTATAGAGTTTGGATTCTCAAAATATGTAAGTTATACACATAATTTGTCGACAGTAGGTTTAGAAATGGTGTACATATTTTGTAAATGAGGCTGTTGTTGGCGGGAGAGCTACTTTAAGCTGACAGTGTGTGATTGTAGATATGGAGTCTAATGTCTTCGTTAGCTGTGAGAATCATAGCTGTTCGCTTTTATATTATATTCTTACATGTCTACGTGGGTGACAAACGTAAGCTCTCACATACAGCTGAGCCTGGGTATCCAACACACGGGTAAGAAGTTAGTGCCATTGTTTTACGGTAATCTTTTTATCTCTGAAACTGTTCAAAGAATTTCAATGAAACTTACGATATTTCATGTCAGTTGACCTTTGAGATTGTGATTGACCTAAATAGTGTCTCAGGGATTGACCGTAATAATGTCTCAGTGATTGACCGTAATAGTGTCTCAGGGATTGACCGTAATAATGTCTCAGTGATTGACCGTAATAGTGTCTCAGGGATTGAACGTAATAATGTCTCAGTGATTGACCGTAATCGTGTCTCAGGGATTGACCGTAATAATGACCTGCCTGAATAGTGTCTCCGTGATTGATGTTAATAGTGTCTCATTGATTGATCTGAATAGTGTCTCAGTGATTGATGTTAATAGTGTCTTAGTGATTGACCTGAATAGTGTCTCAGTGATTGATGTTAATAGTGTCTCAGTGATTGACCTGAATAGCGTCTCAGTGACTGACCTCAATAGTGTCTCAGTGATTGACCTTAATAGTGTCTTAGTGATTTTCTCAGTGATTGACCTTAATAGTGTCTCAGTGATTGTCGTTAATAGTGTCTCAGGGGTTGACCTGAATATTGTATCATGGGATGACCGTAATAGTATCTCAGGGATTGACGCTAATAGTGTCTCAGTGATTGACGTTAATATTGTCTCAGTGATTGACCTTTAAAGTGTACCAGTGATTGACCTGAATAGTGTCTCAGTGACTGACGTTAATAGTGTCTCAGTGATTGACCTGAATAGCGTCTGTGATTGACGTTAATAGTGTCTCAGGGATTGACCTGAATAGTGTCTCAGGGATTGAGCTGAATAGTGTCTGTGACTGACCTTAATAGTGTCTCAGGGATTGACCTGAATAGTGTCTGTGATTGACGTTAATAGTCTCACTGATTGACCTGAATAGTGTCTCAGGGATTGACCCTAATAGTGTCTCAGTGGCTGACCTTAATAGTGTCTCAGTGGCTGACCTTAATAGTGTCTCAGTGATTGACCATAATAGTGTCTCAGTGATTGACCTTAATAGTGTCTCAGTGATTGTCTCAGTGATTGACCTTAATAGTGTCTCAGTGATTGTCGTTAATAGTGTCTCAGGGATTGACCTGAATAGTGTATCATGGGTTGACCGTAATAGTATCTCAGGGATTGACGCTTATAGTGTCTCAGTGATTGATCTGAATAGTGTCTCAGTGATTGACCTTAATAGTGTCACAGTGATTGATCTGAATAGTGTCTGTGATTGACGTTAATAGTGTCTCAGTGATTGACCTCAATAGTGTCTCAGTGACTGACGTTAATATTGTCTCAGGGATTTACCTGAATAGTGTCTGTGATTGACGTTAATAGTGTCTCAGTGATTGACCTCAATAGTGTCTCAGTGACTGACGTTAATAGTGTCTCAGTGATTGACCTGAATAGTGTCTGTGATTGACGTTAATAGTGTCTCAGGGATTGACCTGAATAGTGTCTCAGGGATTGAGCTGAATAGTGTCTGTGACTGACGTTAATAGTGTCTCAGTGATTGACCTTAATAGTGTCTCAGGGATTGACCTGAATAGTGTCTGTGATTGACGTTAATAGTCTCAGTGATTGACCTGAATAGTGTCTCAGGGATTGACCCTAATAGTGTCTCAGTGGCTGACCTTAATAGTGTCTTAGTGATTGACATTAATAGTGTCTCAGTGATTGACCTTAATAGTGTCTCAGTGATTGTCTCAGTGATTGACCTTAATAGTGTCTCAGTGATTGTCGTTAATAGTGTCTCAGGGATTGACCTTAATAGTGTCTCAGTGATTGACCATAATAGTGTCTCAGTGATTGACCTTAATAGTGTCTCAGTGATTGACCTTAATAGTGTCACAGGGATTGACCTTAATAGTGTCTCAGTGATTGACCTTAATAGTGTCTCAGTGATTGTCGTTAATAGTGTCTCAGGGATTGACCTGAATAGTGTATCATGGGTTGACCGTAATAGTATCTCAGGGATTGACGCTTATAGTGTCTCAGTGATTGACGTTAATAGTGTCTCAGTGATTGACCTTAATAGTGTCACAGTGATTGATCTGAATAGTGTCTGTGATTGACGTTAATAGTGTCTCAGTGATTGACCTCAATAGTGTCTCAGTGACTGACGTTAATATTGTCTCAGGGATTTACCTGAATAGTGTCTGTGATTGACGTAAATAGTGTCTCAGTGATTGACCTTAATAGTGTCTCAGTGATTGACCTGAATAGTGTCTGTGATTGACGTTAATAGTGTCTCAGTGATTGACCTGAATAGTGTCTGTGATTGACGTTAATAGTGCCTCAGGGATTGACCTGAATAGTGTCTGTGATTGACGTTAATAGTGTCTCAGTGATTGACCTTAATAGTGTCTCAGGGATTGACCTGAATAGTGTCTGTGATTGACGTTAATAGTGTATCAGTGATTGACCTTAATAGTGTCTCAGTGGCTGACCTTAATAGTGTCTCAGTGATTGACCTTAATAGTGTCTCAGGAATTGACCCTAATAGTGTCTCATTGGCTGACCTCAATAGTGTCTCAGTGATTGACCCTAATAGTGTCTCAGTGGGTGACCTTAATAGTGTCTCAGTGATTGACATTAATAGTGTCTTAGTGCTTGATATTAATAATGTCTCAGGGATTGACCTTACTAGTGTCTCAGTGATTGAACTTCATAGTGTCTCAGGGGTTGACCTTAATAGAGTGATGGACCTTAATAGTGTCTCAAGGACTGACCTCAATAGTGTCTCAGTTATTGACCTTAATAGTGTCTCAGGGATTGACCCTAATAGTGTCTCAGTGGCTGACCTTAATAGTGTCTCAATGATTGACCTTAATAGTGTCTCAGGGATTGACCCTAATAGTGTCTCAGTGATTGACATTAATAGTGTCTTAGTGATTGACATTAATAGTGTCTTAGTGATTGATATTAATAGTGTCTCAGTGATTGACCTTAATAGTGTCTCAGGGGTTGACCCTAATAGTGTCTCAGTGATTGACATTAATAGTGTCTTAGTGATTGACATTAACAGTGTCTCAGTGATTGACCTTAACAGTGTCTCAGGGGTTGACCTTAATAGTGTCTCAGGGATTGACCCTAATAGTGCCTCAGTGGCTGACCTTAATAGTGTCTCAGTGATTGACCTTAATAGTGTCTCAGGGATTGACCCTAATAGTGTCTCAGTGATTGACATTAATAGTGTCTTAGTGATTGACATTAATAGTGTCTCAGTGGCTGACCTTAATAGTGTCTCAGTGATTGACCTTAATAGTGTCTCAGGGATTGACCCTAATAGTGTCTCAGTGGCTGACCTTAATAGTGTCTCAGTGATTGACATTAATAGTGTCTTAGTGATTGACATTAATAGTGTCTCAGTGGCTGACCTTAATAGTGTCTCAGTGATTGACCTTAATAGTGTCTCAGGGATTGACCTTAATAGTGTCTCAGTGATTGACATTAATAGTGTCTTGGTGATTGACATTAATAGTGTCTTAGTAATTGACATTAATAGTGTCTCAGTGATTGACCTTAATAGTGTCTCAGGGGTTGACCTTAATAGAGTGATGGACCTTAATAGTGTCTCAAGGACTGACCTCAATAGTGTCTCAGTGATTGACCTAATAGTGTCTCAGTGATTGACATTAATAGTGTCTTAGTGATTGACATTAATAGTGTCTCAGTGATTGACCTTAATAGTGTCTCAGGGGTTGACCCTAAAAGTGTCTCAGTGATTGACATTAATAGTGTCTTAGTGATTGACATTAATAGTGTCTCAGTGATTGACCTTAATAGTGTCTCAGGGGTTGACCCTAATAGTGTCTCAGTGATTGACATTAATAGTGTCTCAGTGATTGACATTAACAGTGTCTCAGTGATTGACCTTAACAGTGTCTCAGGTGTTGACCTTAATAGTGTCTCAGGGATTGACCCTAATAGTGTCTTAGTGGCTGACCTTAATAGTGTCTCAGTGATTGACCTTAATAGTGTCTCAGGGATTGACCCTAATAGTGTCTCAGTGATTGACATTAATAGTGTCTTAGTGATTGACATTAATAGTGTCTCAGTGGCTGACCTTAATAGTGTCTCAGTGATTGACCTTAATAGTGTCTTAGTGATTGACATTAATAGTGTCTTAGTGATTGACATTAATAGTGTCTCAGTGATTGACCTTAATAGTGTCTCAGGGGTTGACCTTAATAGAGTGATGGACCTTAATAGTGTCTCAAGGACTGACCTCAATAGTGTCTCAGTGATTGACCTAATAGTGTCTCAGTGATTGACATTAATAGTGTCTTAGTGATTGACATTAATAGTGTCTCAGTGATTGACCTTAATAGTGTCTCAGGGGTTGACCCTAAAAGTGTCTCAGTGATTGACATTAATAGTGTCTTAGTGATTGACCTTAATAGTGTCTCAGGGATTGACCTGAATAGTGTCTGTGATTGACGTTAATAGTCTCAGTGATTGACCTGAATAGTGTCTCAGGGATTGACCCTAATAGTGTCTCAGTGGCTGACCTTAATAGTGTCTTAGTGATTGACCTTAATAGTGTCTCAGTGATTGTCTCAGTGATTGACCTTAATAGTGTCTCAGTGATTGTCGTTAATAGTGTCTCAGGGATTGACCTGAATAGTGTCTGTGATTGACGTTAATAGTCTCAGTGATTGACCTGAATAGTGTCTCAGGGATTGACCCTAATAGTGTCTCAGTGGCTGACCTTAATAGTGTCTTAGTGATTGACCTTAATAGTGTCTCAGTGATTGTCTCAGTGATTGACCTTAATAGTGTCTCAGTGATTGTCGTTAATAGTGTCTCAGGGATTGACCTGAATAGTGACTCAGGGATTGACCCTAATAGTGTCTCAGTGGCTGACCTTAAGAGTGTCTTAGTGATTGACCATAATAGGGTCTCAGTGATTGACCTTAATAGTGTCTCAGTGATTGACATTAATAGTGTCTTAGTGATTGACCTTAATAGTGTCTCAGTGATTGTCTCAGTGATTGACCTTAATAGTGTCTCAGTGATTGTCGTTAATAGTGTCTCAGGGATTGACCTGAATAGTGTATCATGGGTTGACCGTAATAGTATCTCAGGGATTGACGCTTATAGTGTCTCAGTGATTGACGTTAATAGTGTCTCAGTGATTGACCTTAATAGTGTCACAGTGATTGATCTGAATAGTGTCTGTGATTGACGTTAATAGTGTCTCAGTGATTGACCTCAATAGTGTCTCAGTGACTGACGTTAATATTGTCTCAGGGATTTACCTGAATAGTGTCTGTGATTGACGTAAATAGTGTCTCAGTGATTGACCTTAATAGTGTCTCAGTGATTGACCTGAATAGTGTCTGTGATTGACGTTAATAGTGTCTCAGTGATTGACCTGAATAGTGTCTGTGATTGACCTGAATAGTGTCTGTGATTGACGTTAATAGTGTCTCAGTGATTGACCTTAATAGTGTCTCAGGGATTGACCTGAATAGTGTCTGTGATTGACGTTAATAGTGTATCAGTGATTGACCTTAATAGTGTCTCAGTGATTGACCTTAATAGTGTCTCAGGAATTGACCCTAATAGTGTCTCATTGGCTGACCTCAATAGTGTCTCAGTGATTGACCCTAATAGTGTCTCAGTGGGTGACCTTAATAGTGTCTCAGTGATTGACATTAATAGTGTCTTAGTGCTTGACATTAATAATGTCTCAGGGATTGACCTTACTAGTGTCTCAGTGATTGAACTTCATAGTGTCTCAGGGGTTGACCTTAATAGAGTGATGGACCTTAATAGTGTCTCAAGGACTGACCTCAATAGTGTCTCAGTTATTGACCTTAATAGTGTCTCAGGGATTGACCCTAATAGTGTCTCAATGGCTGACCTTAATAGTGTCTCAATGATTGACCTTAATAGTGTCTCAGGGATTGACCCTAATAGTGTCTCAGTGATTGACCTTAATAGTGTCTTAGTGATTGACATTAATAGTGTCTTAGTGATTGACATTAATAGTGTCTCAGTGATTGACCTTAATAGTGTCTCAGGGGTTGACCCTAATAGTGTCTCAGTGATTGACATTAATAGTGTCTTAGTGATTGACATTAATAGTGTCTTAGTGATTGACATTAATAGTGTCTCAGTGATTGACCTTAATAGTGTCTCAGGGGTTGACCCTAATAGTGTCTCAGTGATTGACCTTAATAGTGTCTCAGTGATTGACATTAATAGTGTCTTAGTGATTGACATTAACAGTGTCTCAGTGATTGACCTTAACAGTGTCTCAGGGATTGACCTTAATAGTGTCTTAGGGATTGACCCTAATAGTGTCTCAGTGGCTGACCTTAATAGTGTCTCAGTGATTGACCCTAATAGTGTCTCAGTGATTGACATTAATAGTGTCTTAGTGATTGACATTAATAGTGTCTCAGTGGCTGACCTTAATAGTGTCTCAGTGATTGACCTTTATAGTGTCTCAGTGATTGACCTTAATAGTGTCTCAGGGGTTGACCCTAATAGTGTCACAGGGATTGACCTTAATAGTGTCTCAGTGATTGACATTAATAGTGTCTTAGTGATTGACATTAATAGTGTCTCAGTGATTGACATTAATAGTGTCTTAGTGATTGACATTAATAGTGTCTTAGTGATTGACATTAATAGTGTCTTAGTGATTGACATTAATAGTGTCTCAGTGATTGACCTTAATAGTGTCTCAGGGGTTGACCCTAATAGTGTCACAGGGATTGACCTTAATAGTGTCTCAGTGATTGACATTAATAGTGTCTTAGTGATTGACATTAATAGTGTATTAGTGATTGACATTAATAGTGTCTCAGTGATTGACCTTAATAGTGTCTCAGGGGTTGACCTTAATAGAGTGATGGACCTTAATAGTGTCTCAAGGACTGACCTCAATAGTGTCTCAGTGATTGACCTAATAGTGTCTCAGTGATTGACATTAATAGTGTCTTAGTGATTGACATTAATAGTGTCTCAGTGATTGACCTTAATAGTGTCTCAGGGGTTGACCCTAAAAGTGTCTCAGTGATTGACATTAATAGTGTCTTAGTGATTGACCTTAATAGTGTCTCAGGGATTGACCTGAATAGTGTCTGTGATTGACATTAATAGTGTCTCAGTGATTGACCTTAATAGTGTCTCAGGGGTTGACCCTAAAAGTGTCTCAGTGATTGACATTAATAGTGTCTTAGTGATTGACCTTAAAAGTGTCTCAGGGATTGACCTGAATAGTGTCTGTGATTGACGTTAATAGTCTCAGTGATTGACCTGAATAGTGTCTCAGGGATTGACCCTAATAGTGTCTCAGTGGCTGACCTTAATAGTGTCTTAGTGATTGACCTTAATAGTGTCTCAGTGATTGACCTTAATAGCGTCTCAGGGATTGACCCTAATAGTGTCTCAGTGGCTGACCTTAATAGTGTCTCAGTGATTGACCTTAATAGTGTCTCAGGGGTTGACCCTAATAGTGTCTCAGGGGTTGACCATAATAGTGTCTCAGTGATTGACATTAATAGTGTCTTAGTGATTGACATTAATAGTGTCTCAGTGATTGACCTTAATAGTGTCTCAGGGGTTGACCCTAAAAGTGTCTCAGTGATTGACATTAATAGTGTCTTAGTGATTGACCTTAATAGTGTCTCAGGGATTGACCTGAATAATGTCTGTGATTGACATTAATAGTGTCTCAGTGATTGACCTTAATAGTGTCTCAGGGGTTGACCCTAAAAGTGTCTCAGTGATTGACATTAATAGTGTCTTAGTGATTGACCTTAATAGTGTCTCAGGGATTGACCTGAATAGTGTCTGTGATTGACGTTAATAGTCTCAGTGATTGACCTGAATAGTGTCTCAGGGATTGACCCTAATAGTGTCTCAGTGGCTGACCTTAATAGTGTCTTAGTGATTGACCTTAATAGTGTCTCAGTGATTGACCTTAATAGCGTCTCAGGGATTGACCCTAATAGTGTCTCAGTGGCTGACCTTAATAGTGTCTCAGTGATTGACCTTAATAGTGTCTCAGGGGTTGACCCTAATAGTGTCTCAGGGGTTGACCTTAATAGTGTCTCAGTGATTGACCTGAATAGTGTCTCAGTGATTGACCATAATAGTGTCTCAGTGATTGACCTTAATAGTGTCTCAGTGATTGTCTCAGTGATTGACCTTAATAGTGTCTCAGTGATTGTCGTTAATAGTGTCTCAGGGATTGACCTGAATAGTGTATCATGGGTTGACCGTAATAGTGTCTCAGTGATTGACCTTAATAGTGTCACAGTGATTGATCTGAATAGTGTCTGTGATTGACGTTAATAGTGTCTCAGTGATTGACGTTTATAGTGTCTCAGTGATTGACCTTAATAGTGTCTCAGGGATTGACCTGAATAGTGTCTGTGATTGACGTTAATAGTCTCCGTGATTGACCTGAATAGTGTCTCAGGGATTGACCCTAATAGTGTCTCAGTGGATAACCTTAATAGTGTCTCAGGGATTGACCCTAATAGTGTCTCAGTGGCTGACCTTAATAGTGTCTCAGTGATTGACATTAATAGTGTCTTAGTGCTTGACATTAATAATGTCTCAGGGATTGACCTTACTAGTGTCTCAGTGATTGACCTTCATAGTGTCTCAGGGGTTGACCTTAATAGAGTGATGGACCTTAATAGTGTCTCAAGGACTGACCTCAATAGTGTCTCAGTGATTGACCTTAATAGTGTCTCAGGGATTGACCCTAATAGTGTCTCAGTGGCTGACCTTAATAGTGTCTCAATGATTGACCTTAATAGTGTCTCAGGGATTGACCCTAATAGTGTCTCAGTGATTGACATTAATAGTGTCTTAGTGATTGACCTTAATAGTGTCTCAGGGGTTGACCCTAATAGTGTCTTAGTGATTGACATTAATAGTGTCTCAGTGATTGACCTTAATAATGTCTCAGTGATTGACCTTAATAGTGTCTCAGGGATTGACCCTAATAGTGTCTCAGTGGCTGACCTTAATAGTGTCTCAGTGATTGACCTTAATAGTGTCTCAGGGATTGACCCTAATAGTGTCTCAGTGATTGACATTAATAGTGTATCAGTGGCTGACCTTAATAGTGTCTCAGTGATTGACCCTAATAGTGTCTCAGTGATTGACCTTAATAGTGTCTCAGGGGTTGACCCTAATAATGTCTCAGTGGCTGACCTTAATAGTGTCTCAGTGATTGACCTTAATAGTGTCTCAGTGATTGACCTGAATAGTGTCTGTGATTGACGTTAATAGTCTCAGTGATTGACCTGAATAGTGTCTCAGTGATTGACCCTAATAGTGTCTCAGTGATTGACCTTAATAGTGTCTCAGGGGTTGACCCTAATAGTGTCTCAGTGGCTGACCTTAATAGTGTCTCAGGGGTTGACCTTAATAGTGTCTCAGTGATTGACCTTAATAGTGTCTCAGGGATTGACCCTAATAGTGTCTCAGTGGCTGACCTTAATAGTGTCTCAGTGATTGACCTTAATAGTGTCTCAGGGGTTGACCCTAATAGTGTCTTAGTGATTGACATTAATAGTGTCTCAGTGATTGACCTTAACAGTATCTCAGGGGTTGACCTTAATAGTGTCTCAGTGATTGACCTTAATAGTGTCTCAGGGATTGACCCTAATAGTGTCTCAGTGGCTGACCTTAATAGTGTCTCAGTGATTGACCTTAATAGTGTCTCAGGGATTGACCCTAATAGTGTCTCAGTGGCTGACCTTAATAGTGTCTCAGTGATTGACCTTAATAGTGTCTCAGGGATTGACCCTAATAGTGTCTCAGTGGCTGACCTTAATAGTGTCTCAGTGATTGACCTTAATAGTGTCTCAGTGATTGACATTAATAGTGTCACAGTGGCTGACATTAATAATGTCTCAGTGATTGACCTTAACAGTATCTCAGGGGTTGACCTTAATAGTGTCTCAGTGATTGATAATAGTGTCTCAGGGATTGACCTTAATAGTGTCTCAGTGATTGACATTAATAGTGTCACAGTGGCTGACCTTAATAGTGTCACAGTGGCTGACCTTAATAGTGTCTCAGTGATTGACCTTAATAGTGTCACAGTGGCTGACCTTAATAGTGTCTCAGTGATTGACCTTAATAGTGTCTCAGTGATTGACATTAATAGTGTCACAGTGGCTGACCTTAATAGTGTCACAGTGGCTGACCTTAATAGTGTCTCAGGGATTGACCTTAATAGTGTCTCAGTGATTGACATTAATAGTGTCACAGTGGCTGACCTTAATAGTGTCACAGTGGCTGACCTTAATAGTGTCTCAGTGATTGACCTTAATAGTGTCACAGTGGCTGACCTTAATAGTGTCACAGTGGCTGACCTTAATAGTGTCTCAGGGATTGACCTTAATAGTGTCTCAGTGATTGACATTAATAGTGTCACAGTGGCTGACCTTAATAGTGTCTCAGTGGCTGACCTTAATAGTGTCTCAGTGATTGACCCTAATAGTGTCTCAGGGATTGACCTTAATAGTGTCTCAGTGATTGACATTAATAGTGTCACAGTGGCTGACCTTAATAGTGTCACAGTGGCTGACCTTAATAGTGTCTCAGTGATTGACCTTAATAGTGTCTCAGTGATTGACATTAATAGTGTCACAGTGGCTGACCTTAATAGTGTCACAGTGGCTGACCTTAATAGTGTCTCAGGGATTGACCTTAATAGTGTCTCAGTGATTGACATTAATAGTGTCACAGTGGCTGACCTTAATAGTGTCACAGTGGCTGACCTTAATAGTGTCTCAGGGATTGACCTTAATAGTGTCTCAGTGATTGACATTAATAGTGTCTCAGGGATTGACCTTAATAGTGTCTCAGGGATTGACCTTAATAGTGTCTCAGTGATTGACCTTAATAGTGTCACAGGGATTGACCTTAATAGTGTCTCAGTGATTGACATTAATAGTGTCTTAGTGATTGACATTAATAGTGTCTCAGTGATTGACCTTAATAGTGTCTCAGTGATTGACATTAATAGTGTCTCAGTGATTGACCTTAATAGTGTCTCAGGGGTTGACCTTAATAGAGTGATGGACCTTAATAGTGTCTCAAGGACTGACCTCAATAGTGTCTCAGTGATTGACCTAATAGTGTCTCAGTGATTGACTTTAATAGTGTCTTAGTGATTGACTTTAATAGTGTCTCAGTGATTGACCTTAATAGTGTCTCAGTGATTGACCTTAATAGTGTCTCAGGGGTTGAGCTTAATATTGACTCACGATTGAGCTTAGTTGATTAGTTGACCAATGTCTGTTTGTGTCATCAGGTGTATTTGGACTGTGTGTTTCAGTGTCCCAAATGTTATGCAAGTTTTGTGCTTGTAGTCGACATTCTTTTTTTAATAAATGCAAAACAAGTCAATGAAGCATATCAAGTAGGTAAATATCAAGCAATTTGCTAAAGAGCTTTGACCAAAAGGTTGATCCACATTTGGAATTGAACTGAATTGGGGTTTTACGGCGCACCAACACAAGAAAGGTTATATGGCGCTAAACAGGGATGAACATGCCAGGCTCATCCTCCATTTACATCTAGATAAGATATGGAGAATGGGCCTCGAACCTTCTAACCTGCAGAACTGCAGAGTTACTGCAAATTCTATTGTAGAGACTCCATTTACGATGGAGCCATGTTTCCACATTTGCATATGCAGTGTCATAAAGAAAGCCTTGAATGAGCATGATAAAAAAAAAATCAAAATGAACATGAAGCGGGGATCCTACCCCTCTGCCTCTAGCGGGATTTGCAGTGGTTGTAATCTACCCCGGCAACCACATGAGGAGATCCACATTTGGAAGTGTAATAATAACTTCAATACCTGATAGATCTTGCATTTCTTCTTTATTTTCAGATCAATCTCAAATAACTGATTACAACATGAACACAATAAAACAGAAATGACATTTTTGATATACACTTTGAAACAGAACGTCCATAAGCACAACACATGCTCTAGGAAGCAACATCTCTCTCTCTCTTCTATTAATCTCACGCACACCTGAATCGTATCACTCTCATATACCACTCTTTATCACACAACCCTCTCTCTTATCAATACCTCTATCACACCCACCTCTTCTTTCTTATCACTCCTTCTCCAACCTCTCTCTCTTGCACGTACATGGATTTACTGAATATTTCTACACATCATCAAGTTGTACATGGTCTTGCTTATTATTTCTCTCTCTCTCTCTGAATTAATAAAATAGGTGAAGTTTTAAGGGACACATGCCGATCTTGGGTGCATTCACGCATGAACCTTAAAGGTAAAAGAGCATACAAAAGTGTGCTAAAGGAAAACAAAGATGTGATAAAAGAACACAAAGATGATAAAAAAAACACAAAGATGTGATAAAAGAACACAAAGGTGTGACAAAAGAACACAAAGGTGTGATAAAAAGAGCACACCCTTAGAGATGTTTTGAAATTTCATTTTTAAAAAAATAATTTCAATATTTTCTATTGAGTTCCAACATTTAGAGAGATAACCAATTTCAACAAATTGGGTGAAAATATAACCAAGATTGAGTTGTGTCCCTTTACCAGAACTTTCACAGACTGAGATCAGTTTAATGGTGAACAATATGTTTCAACAAAACTTTTACTTTTTTAAACACACAAATCAGTGAAAAGAAATGAAATCATTTGCTTAACTGCATCTTTGTTCTGTATTGAAATTTTGAATTTTGCTATGGTATACGGTACTAATCCTTTAATAGTCACATATGCTTATATTGTTTAATGGTGGCAGGTTAAACACAATTTGCGACCATTTAAGGACTAATAAACTGTTGCAAAGTCAAAATGTCAATAATGATTAAGGCATTTCAATGTTTTTAAGCACACAGAAATGAAATGGCAAGTTTTTTTTATAGTTTAATGTCACAGGACTGATTTGTGATGAGTTATGCACTATGTAATAGTATTACATGTTTTATAAACACCAACCCTTCTGATTGTACGATTTTTTTACACAAATGTGATAGAATAGCTAATTATTTACTAGGGATACTGTGGTCCATTACACTTAACCCTCCTTGTTTGATCATGTGATACTACCGATACGGAGTGAATTATTGCCAATTAATCTACCCTCAGATCCAATTATATAGCCTATAATCAATATGTAACCCTTAACCACCCCCCCCCCCCCCCCCCCACACCCAAAAAAACTTTGTCACATAAATGGAATGGTCTTAATTCAAAGAAAGAACAGTCCATTATGTAGCGGGTTAAGGGTTTAAAATGGACCTGACTGTGACACACTGGAATCATTTTCATTCCAACTTGAGTTTCATCTATTTAAAAGGACAAACAGCAATCTTGATTGTTTTCAAAACTAGCTGCATCACCTTTGCTTTTTTACTTAACTCCCAAATCATTACATATACATGTACTAGTTGTTTGAAAAGTTCAAAGAAAATTGTTTGTGCACGTAAATTGAATTGAATTGGGTTTTAAGGCGCACCAACACATGAAAGGTTATATGGCGCCTAACAGGAATGAACGTGCCAGGCTCATCCTCCATTTACATCAAGATAAAATATGGAAAATGGGCCTAGAACCTTCTTACCTGCAGAACTGCAGAGTTGCTGCAAATTCTATAGTATTGTGCATGTAACTAACTGTTGATTATCCTGCCCCAATAAAACATTTAAATATATGGTGGAATATTGAAGAAACGCTGATTACTCTGAATTGTATTACTGGTACCTATTATTTAATTAGCACCTGCCTATTGGATGTAAAACCAGTGTCTTCCACAGGAATATCTTTAGGAGTAGTCGCATTGTAAACATAGGCCTGGGATGGTCATGGGAGAGAGGTTTTCATTCGGTTAAATACAAAAATGAACTAAAAATGAATTTTGTTATGGAAATTCAGATATTATGTCATTTGACTTGGGTGGTATATTTACTTTAGAGACTAAATGGCTTTCGTTACAGATTTTTACCAATTAACATTTTTTATTAACAAAAAAAATGTACAGTTTGGTATTGGATCACGATCGATTTTGGAAAGTTAAGGTATAGTGGCAAGAATTTAAAGAGTAGTGGCAAAATTAAGGAGTAGTGGCAAGCACATGACTGTTTGAAATTAAGGAGTAGTGGTGCCACTATGCCTTAATGGCCTAGGGAAGACCCTGGAAAGTACTGCAAATCAGCATCAGAACATAATACTAATTGTTTGTCTCTTTTCCTTGGTATTCAATGCTTGTAATTTGGGTGCAGCAATACAACGTCTAGTTAACAGCTGTCTGAAGCAATTCAGGAGTTATGAACTGAACTGAATTGGGGTTGTAAGGCACACCAACACATGAAAGGTTATATGGCGCCTAATAGGAATGAACATGCCAGGCTCATCCTTCATGTACATCGAGATAAAATATGAAGAACGGGCCTAGAACCTTCTCACCCTGAACTGTAGAGTTGCTGCAAATTCTATTGTAGACACTCCATTTACGCTGGAGCCACATTATAGTTTTTCTGCCACTGCTCTAGTGATATGAGCGAGATGGCACATGAAACAATGCAGGGGTCATGATGAAGACCTTTAATGAGCAAAAAATGATAAAATTAACATGAATTTGGGGGTGGGGGCGTCGTCTACCCCTCTGCCTTCTCCTCCAACGGGATCTGCAGTGGCCCTATTCTTTGACCAGTAAACAAACGGGGCCCCCGAAACCACACGGGGCTCAGGAGTTATGAACAAGATCTAAACATTTGGTGAAAATCAGTTCTTGTGTTAATGCTATAATTTGCATATTTTTCAATAATCAGGGGCAATAACCTGTAACACAAGTGCCAAGTTTGTTCAGTGTCAAAACTTGTATGAGATTGTACTGCAAACTCAAACCTCACTTAGTGGAAATTGGAAAGTAAATTATTAAAGTTATCGTGTAAACAATAATAAGTTAATTATTTGGACAAAGACATACAATGAACCTTCTCATATGTTCAACTGGCCAGTAGCGGTGAAGATGAATGCATGAGAAAATGTAATAAGTAGTTAAAGGGACACAGGGCAATCTCGTAGAGGTGAAGATGAATGCATGAGAAAATGTAATAAGTAGTTAAAGGGACACAGGGCAATCTCGTAGAGGTGAAGATGAATGCATGAGAAAATGTAATAAGTAGTTAAAGGGACACAGGGCAATATAGTAGAGAGGAAGATGAATGCATGAGAAAATGTAATAAGTAGTTAAAGGGACACAGGGCAATCTTGTAGAGGTGAAGATGAATGCATGAGAAAATGTAATAAGTAGTTAAAGGGACACAGGGCAATCTTGTAGAGGTGAAGATGAAAGCATGAGAAAATGTAATAAGTAGTTAAGGGACACAGGGCAATCTCGATTACTTTAAAACTTGTGGTGTATCGTTAGTTTTCTACAATGAACATTTTTCAAATCATTAATATTAATTATTAGAATAATTGGCAGCAAATTTATTTTAACTGTTGACTATATTGCACAAATAATATATTTAAACATTTGGTAGAATAACGAATTTAATTGGGGTTTTAAGGTGCACCAACACAAGAAAGGTTATATGGCACCAAACAGGGATGAACATGCTAGGCTCATCTTCCATTTACATCTAGATAAATATGGAGAATGGGCCTAGAACCTTCTAACCTGCAGAACTGCAGAGTTGCTGCAAATTCTTTTGTAGACACTCCATTTACGATGGCGCCACGTTTCAACATTTGCATATGCGGTGTCATGAAAAAAAACTTGAATGAGCATGATAAAAAAAATAATTACAAAATGAACATGAAGATGGGGTCCTACCCATCTGCCTGTAGCGGCAACCACATGGGGATGGTAGAATAACGAAGGAAATTGAAAACTATTTTTTTAATTTAATTATATGCAAACAGGTTTAAATTCAAAATGATACTGGATAAATAAATCGAGATGCTAATTGTAATGCTCCATCAAGACTACCATATGTCACTTTTTCTATACTGAAATAAAATTTCACTTCCATCTCGATGAATGGGAGAAAACACTAGGGACTACATCACTTGTGATTTCTCTCCTTCATCTAAACTATTGTACAGTTAAACGAAAAAATAAATTGAAAAAATTCAATATAATGACATAATGTACAAGATTTGTTCCAGATTTGTATGGACACAAAAGTCAAGGACAGATATAGCAGTATCACTATCATATATAAATCGACCAAGTTAAGATAATATTAATTACCTGCCCTTTTGTTATGTTCTAAATAAATGTAACTGATGCTCACGATGTTCACTCACTGTAAAACAATTTGTTCAAAATGAATCTGATCAGTAGCCAAGTTCTGCTCGTAAAAACAATGCTCACAAGCAAATATAAAACATATTTTTATTTTAGTTTTGTATCAAAATAAACATAATTAGGACAGGTTATATACAGTATTTCATACATTTATAAAAAGTATAACATATACTGAAAGAAAAAAGAAACGCATATAATCAAAAAATTGCATATCCTACACTATTATATAAACCCAATTCAACGTAATATTCCAGACGTATCCCAACGTGTTTTGTACAAAAAGTGGCTACAACTAATTACAGAAAGGACAACTCGGCCATGTAGTAAACCTTTTAATCAAAGTATACCTTGTTACAAGAAATTCATAAATGTTGAAGTTTCGCTTGAAAAAGCCAAGCCATTTCAGTACTGTATTTAATGTAAAGAGACTGCAACGTTTTAAAGCCTAAGTTTGCTCACCTGCTTGAACCAAATGCACATTCTGTCAATAATGAAACTTTAATGGGGTACCAACTTTAATGGGGTAACCATGGGTGTGTTCGTGTTGTTTAAACATTTTTTCCGAAAGGACAAGCCTAATGTCGCCCTGTACCATTCGATTAGCAGTAGCATATTTAAACATACAATATATAGCGGAAATACTCATTATGCGTTTCTTTTTCTTTTCAGTATAGCAATTTTGATTATACTTCTTTCAACAAAGATACATAGAAAAAATAAACATGATACTGGAATGCTTTTCTGAACTGGAATGACTAGAGCAGATTCAAGAAGAGATGATACTTATCTCACATATTTCATTGTATGTTTCATAGGTCAGTCCATGGGATTTTGAGACAGTACAAGGGACGCTAGGACAGTGCGAGAGATTCTATGATAGTATAAGTGATACTAGATCAGTCTGTGGGATTCTAGGACAGTACGAGATTCTAGGTCAGTCTGTGGGATTCTAGGTCAGTCTGTGGGATTCTAGGACAGTACAAGAGATTCTAGGACAGTACGAGAGATTCTAGGTCAGTCTGTGGGATTCTAGGTCCATTCGTGGGATTCTAGGACAGTACGAGAGATTCTAGGTCAGTCCATGGGATTCTAGGTCCATTCGTGGGATTCGAGGACAGTACAAGAGATTCTAGGTGTCTGTGAGATTCAAGACAGTCCATGTAATTCTAGGACTGTCCTTGGGATTTTAGGACATTTCAAGAGATTCTAGGTCAATCTTTGTGATTTTAGGACATTACAAGAGATAATAATGATTCTAGGTGTCTGTGGGATTCTACGATAGTACTAGAGATTCTAGGATAATCTGGAGTTCTAGGACAGTAGGAGAGATTCTATGTCAGTCTGTGAAATTCTAGGGCAGTACAAGATATTCTAAGTCAGTCCGTGAGATTCTAGGTCAGTCTGTGGGATTCTAGGTCAGTCTGTGGATTGTAGATCAGTCTGTGGGATTCTAGGTTGTGGGATTCTAGGTCAGTCCGTGGGATTCTAGGTTGTGGGATTGTAGGTCAGTCTATGGGATTGTAGATCAGTCTGTGGGATTCTAGGTTGTGGGATTCTAGGTCAGTCCGTGGGATTCTAGGTTGTGGGATTCTAGGTCAGTCTATGGGATTGTAGATCAGTCTGTGGGATTCTAGGTTGTGGGATTCTAGGTCAGTCTGTGGGATTGCAGGTCAGTCTGTGGGATTCTAGGTTGTGGGATTCTAGGTCAGTCTGTGGGATTCTAGGTTGTGGGATTGTAGGTCAGTCCGTGGGATTCTAGGTCAGTCTGTGGATTGTAGATCAGTCTGTGGGATTCTAGGTTGTGGGATTCTAGGTCAGTCTGTGGGATTCTAGGTTGTGGGATTGTAGGTCAGTCCGTGGGATTCTAGGTCAGTCTGTGGATTGTAGGTCAGTCTGTGGGATTCTAGGTTGTGGGATTCTAGGTCAGTCTGTGGGATTCTAGGTTGTGGGATTCTAGGTCAGTCTGTGGGATTCTAGGTTGTGGGATTCTAGGTCAGTCTGTGGGATTGTAGGTCAGTCCTTGGGATTCTAGGTTAGTCTGTGGGATTGTAGGTCAGTCCGTGGGATTCTAGGTTGTGGGATTCTAGGTCAGTCTGTGGGATTGTAGCTAAGTCTGTGGGATTCTAGGTCAGTCTGTGGGATTCTAGGTCAGTCTGTGGGATTGTAGCTAAGTCTGTGGGATTCTAGGTCAGTCTGTGGGATTGTAGCTAAGTCTGTGGGATTCTAGGTCAGTCTGTGGGATTCTAGGTCAGTCTGTGGGATTGTAGCTAAGTCTGTGGGATTCTAGGTCAGTCTGTGGGATTCTAGGTCAGTCTGTGGGATTCTAGGTGGGACTCTAGGTCAGTCTGTGGGATTCTAGGTGGGATTCTAGGTGTCTGTGGGATTCTAGATGTCTGGGGGATTCTAGAACAGTCCAAGGAATTCTACTAAGGACAGTACAAGATATTCTAGGTGTCCGTGGGATTGTAGCTAAGTCTGTGGGATTCTAGGTCAGTCCATGGAATTCTAGGTCAGTCCATGGAATTCTAGTTCAGTCCATGGGATTCTTGGTCAGTCTATGGCATTCTAAGTCAGTCTATGGGATCTGAGGTCAGACCATGGGATCTGAGGTCAGACCATGGATTCTAGGTCAGTCCATGGAATTCTAGATCAGTCCATGGGATTCTTGGTCAGTCTATGGCATTCTAGGTCAGTCCATGGAATTCTAGGTCAGTCCATGGGATTCTTGGTCAATCTATGGCATTCAAGGTCAGTCTATGGGATTTGAGGTCAGACCATGGATTCTAGGTCAGTATTTGGGATTCTTGGTCAGTCCATGGGATTCTAGGTCAGTCCATGGAATTCTAGGTCAGTCCATGGGATTCTTGGTCAATCTATGGCATTCAAGGTCAGTCTATGGGATTTGAGGTCAGACCATGGATTCTAGGTCAGTATTTGGGATTCTTGGTCAGTCTATGGCATTCTAGGTCAGTCTATGGGATTTGAGGTCAGTCCATGGGATTCTAGGTCAGTCTATGGAATTCTAGGTCAGTCCATGGTATTCTATGTCAGTCCATGGATTCTATGTCAGTCTATGGGATTCTAGGTCAGTCCATGGAATTCTTGGTCAGTCTATGGCATTCTAGGTCAGTCTATGAGATTTGAGGTCAGACCATGGATTTTAGGTCAGTATTTGGGATTCAAGATGCTTTTAAAACTGGGCGTGCCAAGTCTCAAAACTGTAGGTCAAGTATTTTCTTGAATATGAATGTAATTCAAAACTTTAACTGAAAAATCTAAGCAGATAATGGGGATAATTCTGGTAAAATACATGACAGAGTAACTGTGCTTGTCTCACCTAGTTCTGTAATGATAATGAACATGTGCAACAAGTTTCAATGCTTTGTATTTGTTTTTGAGACATATCAAACCATGATAAAAAGTTGGGACATTTAGAAGTAAATGAGTCTGATTCTAATACGAGTACATGTACTTTTTACTGCAAAATATACGGGAAGAGGTTGACTGGAAGGTATACAGGAAAGTGTTGACTGCAATGTACAATGAAACGGGTTGACTGCAAAACATTCAGGAAGGGACTGAATGGAAAGTAAACAGAAAGGGTTGACTGGAAAGTATAAAGAAAGAGGTTGACTGCAAAGTAAACAGGAAGGGTTGACTGGAAAGTATACAGAAAGGAACTGACTTCAAAATATACAGGAAGGGACTGACTGCAAAGTATACAGAACAGGTTGACTGGTATGTACATTGCATCATTGCTGAAGAATCAGTTACCTGTTCTCAAGTCAGTCAAATAAAAGTTCAATTGCCATTTAATTGTTATGGGGATAATGTTCCAGGTCAGAATTCCAACATGAATAAAACATGCAATCCCAACAAG
The DNA here is from genome assembly GCA_037043455.1 of Cyrtodaria siliqua. NCBI lineage: Eukaryota > Metazoa > Mollusca > Bivalvia > Adapedonta > Hiatellidae > Cyrtodaria > Cyrtodaria siliqua. The sequence continues at coordinate 115,488 of JAWPHD010006928.1, read as the reverse complement.
CAGGATCACCTATTGTTAGTGATCTGTCACAAATTGGGGTTACATCTTCCGTGTTTCTGGATTATCTGGCAAGTATGACTAGACCTGTGATTCACGTCTTTCACTCCTGTGAATATCTTCACTGTTTTCAGCATTTTCAAGAGTTGCTGCTACGCTATCACTTTCTAAAACACTAATCCCTGAATTGCACTTTTCCTTTTAAAAGTTGGGTTTTTTAAACAGATTTGCATATCGCTATCTATGCTGAATGGATGATAGTTCATGCACAGCTTCCTGGATTAATTCTGTTACCATGTCAATCATGGTGTAGACTGGTTCCACATCTTTAGTCAAAATGTAGTTGTCAACCGTATCAGAAGATATGAGTAGAGAATCATTCTTCCCACTGGAAGACAGAAGGTAGCTTTGAGTCCTGAAAAGAATAAATTAAATATGTATTAAGTAAATAGCACTCACCAGAATGTTCATGTAGATGAGATATACTTGGTAGAATATTCCTTAATGTTTCTTTTCGGGACACATTAACGAGGTGGTACATATGACAACATCAGTGTTGTCTGGAAGTGGGAGGAAATCGGAAGAACCTGGGTAAAAACTGTTAGTCAGAATGGGCAACCACTTTACTATTCCCTGTCACAATGCCGAGACGTGGAATCAAACCTCGGTTTGATTGGCTGAGAAGTGAGTGGGTGACCTACTGCGCTCCCCCAACCAAGATCTAAAATTCTTATTCATGAGCGATGAATAAAAACAACCATGTTAAAAGGTATTTTATCTTAATGATCATTTTATAAGGTTTTTAGTCCCACCCATTAGACTATTGGACTATTGGGCCACTGTTTGAAAGATAAAACCTCCTTCAAGCATGGTCAATGTATCTGAGAGATAGTCCTTGTGTCTACCAGTGTCCTTGATTGTACTGATGACATATTTCAAGTTTCATAGACCAGTGGTTGCTGAAATAACAGGCCAACAACTGAAAACAAACCTCGACGCAGACGTTGAGTAGACCTACAAAAGCTTTTCTTATTTTACGAATAGTAAAACTTTAAAAACAAGAGGTCAATGACCTTGAAGCTCTACTGATGGATTTTGATTTCAGGAAGTAATCGCTACAGACTTGTTTTTTGAAAATCTATTTTTAACCGTGGCGGCCATCTTGAATTTCCGGCCGACCTGAAATTTTGCTAGGATCAATTAGACATTAAGAGCAACATTCCTGTGAAGTTTCATGAAAATCCGTCAGGTAGTTTCAGAGGAGTAGTCGCTACAAGTTTTCATTATATAACTCTATGTAAACAAAGATGGCCGCTGGCAGCCATGTTTAACGTCAAATCAAAACGATTTTTGACAAGGACCAACATCATGTCATACTGATCATTTTAGAAAAAGTCCCATATCAATATCTCTTATAGTTTTGAAGAAGTAGTCGCTACAAACTTATTTATTTTAAATCTATTTTTAGCTGTGGCGGCCATCTTGAATTTCCGGCCGACCTGAAATTTTTCTAGGATCAAAGCTGTGGCGGCCATCTTGAATTTCCGGCCGACCTGAAATTTTTCTAGGATCAACTAGACATCAAGAGCAACATTCCTGTGAAGTTTCATGAACATCCGTCAAGTAGTTTCAGAGGAGTAGTCGCTACAAGTTTTTACTATTTAACTCTATGTAACCAAAGATGGCCACTGGCAGCCATGTTTTACGTCGAATCAAAATAATTTTCCACAAGGATCAACATCATGTCATGCTGATCATTTTAGAAAAAGTCCCATATCAATATCACTTATAGTTTTCAAGAAGTAGTCGCTACAAACTTAATTTTTAAAAATCTATTTTTAGCTGTGACGGCCATCTTGAATTTCTGGCAGATCTGAAATTTTGCTAGGATCAATTAGACATCAAGAGCAACATTCCTGTAAAGTTTCATGACAATCCGCCAAGTAGTTTCAGAGGAGTAGTCGCTACAAGTTTTTACAATATAACTCTATGTAAACAAAGATGCGGCAGCCATGTTTAACGTTGAATCAAAACGATTTTTGACAAGGATCAACATCATGTCATGCTGATCATTTTAGAAAAAGTCACATATCAATATCACTTATAGTTTTCAAGAAGTAGTCGCTACAAACTTGTATTTTAAAACTCTATTTTTAGCTTTGGTGGCCATCTTGGATTTCACATCAACATGAATTTTTGCTAGGATCAACTAGACTTTATGGGCAACATTTCTGTAAAGTTTCATGAATATCCATCAAGTAGTTTCAGAGGAGTTCTCGCTACAAATAAAAGTTTACGGACAGACGGACGGACGACGGACGCCGCACCACGGCATAAGCTCTGCTGATCTCTGATCAGTCGAGCTAAAAATGATAGAAAACTCTGTTAATAAAGTTTGTAAGCTCTTTGTACCCTCGATATAGAAGCATACATTTATTTGGTTGTAAAGTAAAGAAGGTAAAAAAAACATTATGCAAGATTTATGTCAAATTTTATCACATAATGTCCCTTGTTAGCAGTGTCGAACACCCATATCATATTCTATTGTATGTAATACAACCTAGAACGATTGTCATTGGTTGAACATGAAATGCATTAAGTCTGTAACACTACGCACATTTTACCAACTGAAACTATTTTATTTATTATAAATTCCTTCGGATAGAAGTGATAAACTTATTATTTACCAACAACTTTAAAAACATAATAATTTTAATTTTTTAAATGTCGGCATAAAACGCTCTTTGTAAAGAGATGAAAAACAAACTCTTTGATACCCAATCTTGTGTGTGACTGTTAAGCAATGTGATGAAAAGGATCTTAAACTCATCCCCAATCCAAATAAGATTTATGAATTAGTTTTAATTTTAACTCGCAAAATTAAACTTGCCAAAAGCCTCGTAAAAATTAAAATAATTCATAATCGGTTTCATAAATCTTATATGAAATGGGAACTCGTTTAAGAGCCTATATATAAGACAGGTATTTTGTAATTAACCTGTACAAATAGGTCAGTTACATTTTGGAATATAAACATTGATGAAATGAAATATTAAATTATCAAAATACACATTATGCAAGATTTTAGCAACTTTTATAGATAAATCATTGAAAATATAATGTTATTTATTGTACTGTGTTCTTTACCTGTAATATTATGTTACACATGACATACCTGGCCTCAATATGCCTCAATATCAACATCACATAACAGATACAACTATTCAGTCAACTACAGATAACCCTTAAAGGCAGTCAAGACTCTGTTATAAGATTTGTCTCCCTTACATCAAATCAGTCAGTATTTGTACTTTATACACATAAATTTAACAGTATTTCAGTGGTATCACGGCAGTGTCTACTTGTAGCAGCGCACTCTATGCCCCACATTACAGTGCTGCCACTCTGGAATACCACGCTGTAGACAGGTGATATGATACCCCACCCAGTTATATTAAATAGACACCAATTAGATTTTTAACATATAAAACCAGTAAACCATCCAGAGTATGCAGATAATCTACAGGATAAATAGATGACTATGGCAGCTATTACTATTAAAATATATCTAGGCTTGACACAAAAACACAAAAAAGTGGTCTTCTTTCTAAGTCTTGCCTAATAAACCAGATACTAAAAGCCATAAAATAGCAGTCTTCTTTCTAAGTCTTGACTAATAAACCTGATACTAAAAGCTTCTAAGTCTTGCCTAATAAACCTGATACTAAAAGCTTCTAAGTCTTGCCTAATAAACCTGCTACTAAAAGCCATAAAATAGCAGTCTTCTTTCTAAGTCTTGCCTAATAAACCTGATACTAAAAGCCACAGACACAGTAGTCTCTATTTCTTTTCTTTCCTTCTCAAATATAGTGTATATGTATATATGTATATAAATTATACTGTATATATGTATATAAATTACCGGTATACACATAATGCATATTTTTATATTTTGACATGTTCCTTTGTTAGAGTGCTGGAAGTTTATATTTACAGGTGTGTTTTTTTCCTGTTTTCCAGTTTTTTATCAATCATAAAACAAAGATGACATTTTTCTTAAAAAAACATAAACAAAATATGAGTATGCTTATTATCGGCATGGGAAAATGTTAACCTGTCATACCAGACTTGATTTTACGCAATAGTGGACCAATATTACCAAAGGATTATCGATAAAAAGCCGACGATTTATTCAAAGTTATGTAAACATACAAAGTTATGTAAACATACACAGGTGTTTATTGTTCCGATCCATACTGACGGGTCCATCGTGACGTCAAACAAGACAAGATATGACATTGCATTATTTTGTCAGTGTTCATCTGACTGAAGTGAGTTATAACTTATTATAATTATGAGTGTTCAGTTACTTAAAATACATACTTAAAGGGACACATGGCAATCTTGATTTAAAAACTCACGGCATCCTGTTAGTTTTTCTACATAACGTGCATTTGTTCAATCATTAATATTAATTATTAGGACAGTATAAAGCAAATTGTGTTTGTATATTACTAACTGTTGATTATAGCATATTACTACTGTTGATTATAGCATATTACTAACTGTTGATTATAGCATATTACTAACTGCTGATTATATCATATTACTAACTGTTGATTATAGCATATTACTACTGTTGATTATAGCATATTACTAACTGTTGATTATAGCATATTACTAACTGTTGATTATAGCATATTACTAACTGTTGATTATAGCATATTACTACTGTTGATTATAGCATATTACTAACTGTTGATTATAGCATATTACTAACTGTTGATTATAGCATATTACTACTGTTGATTATAGCATATTACTAACTGTTGATTATAGCATATTAGTAACTGTTGATTATAGCATATTACTAACTGTTGATTATAGCATATTACTAACTGTTGATTATAGCATATTACTAACTGTTGATTATAGCATATTACTAACTGTTGATTATATTGCACCAATAATATATGTAAACATATGGTAGAAAGACAAAAAAAAATATTTAATTAGGCCAAATACAAATTATATGTGTGGTTCCTATTACATACTAAAAAAATAGGTAGGTAGGTAGGGAAAATATTTTATATTTTCCTTTTTTTTCTTCTTCACTCAATACTTTTAAACTCTTATAAACTAGCTTAAAATATATTCGTTGACATAAGGTACAAAATATATTTAATAATTTGTAAGAAAACAAAAATTTCTGCATAAAATGTTTTAATAGGGTCAGCCCTTAAAAACGAAGTCAGTCGGGAAACCGGAGCCACATATATACTTTTATTTGGCCTTATATGTTGTTTAAAGTAACAATGATACCAGATAAATAAATTGCAATGCTAATTTCAATGCTTGATAAATACTTAAAGATTGTCTGTGTCCCTTTAAAGGGTGATATTTCTGCCTGTGTCCCTTTAAAGGGAGATATTTCAGTAAAGCAATGTAAACTTTAATTCCATAATTAACCTTGTAAATCTCACCTCTGTAATGGGTGTTTCTCCACAAATATGCCATCTAGTTTCATCATCAGGTCATTCTGTTGCCTCAACTTCAACGGACAGTCTGTATGGTGTACATCAGAAAATGTCTCCCCTACTGCCTGCAGATTCCTCAATACACTAACTAAGGATTCTGAAAGATACACCAACAATTCTGAAACTATATTAGCTTCTCTTTTTTTACACTAATTTTGTAAAAAAGTAATTCATCCATTATTTGCTCCCAAATGTTTTCAGTTTAAGACATTATGTGCAAGACAGGAATATTCTACTCTTCTGCTCGTCATGTCGAGTGCTCATTGATGTCATGTCGAGTGCTCATTGATGTCATGTCGAGTGCTCATTGATGCAGGACGAGTAGAAATTCAGTTAAATTCTTTAACAATTTATCAATTTGACCATTTAAATATTACGTAGAACGAGTAACTCAGAAGCAAAGTTTTCCTTTGCTGATATACAATACTGCTTTTATTTACTGTTCTAACTTCAAATTCAAATAAAAATTTTTTATGAAAAACATATAAACGTCTATACTAGAAAATTACCAATAGAAGAGAACACTTGAATGCAGATTGCAGATGCAAAATGATAGGTACCAATCAGATTGCAGATGCAGAATGATAGGTACCAATCAGATTGCAGATGCAGAATGATACGTACCAATCAGATTGCAGATGCAGAATGATAGGTACCAATCAGATTGCAGATGCAGAATGATAGGTACCAATCAGATTGCAGATGCAGAATGATACGTACCAATCAGATTGCAGATGCAGAATGATAGGTACCAATCAGATTGCAGATGCAGAATGATAGGTACCAATCAGATTGCAGATGCAGAATGATAGGTACCAATCAGATTGCAGATGTAGAATGATAGGTACCAATCACATTGAATCAGATTGCAGTTGTAGAATGATAGGTACCAATCAGATTGCAGATGTAGAATGATACGTACCAATCAGATTGCAGTTGTAGAATGATACGTACCAATCAGATTGCAGATGCAGAATGATACGTACCAATCAGATTGCAGTTGTAGAATGATACGTACCAATCAGATTGCAGTTGTAGAATGATAGGTACCAATCAGATTGCAGATGTAGAATGATAGGTACCAATCAGATTGCAGATGCAGAATGATACGTACCAATCAGATTGCAGTTGTAGAATGATAGGTACCAATCAGATTGCAGATGCAGAATGATAGGTACCAATCAGATTGCAGATGTAGAATGATATGTACCAATCAGATTGCAGATGTAGAATGATAGGTACCAATCAGATTGCAGATGCAGAATGATAGGTACCAATCAGATTGCAGATGTAGAATGATACGTACCAATCAGATTGCAGATGTAGAATGATAGGTACCAATCAGATTGCAGACCATATCATCTGTTATATACTATTTAATAAGAATTTGTGGTGCAAAATTTGTGGTGCAACTAAACAAAGGCACGTTTGGTTTTATTATACCTCATGTCAGACCCCCACGTTATATCCCACAGACAGCTATTTACTAATATTAAATATTTGTCTCTGATTTCTATATGAAATACTGGGAATAGAAAAGCTATATCTACTCGTTTGCTCTACTGTGAAATATCTACCCCTCTGCCTCTATTTGGGATTTGCAGTGGTTGTATTCTACCCTGGCAACTACACGGGGATCACATCAAAGTAATATATATATAATGGTGTCATCTACTTTTTGTTTACTGACCTGAAGCTTCACTGCTATAGCCATGTAAAAGGCAACACAAAAAATTAAACCATATTATGGTCTAATATTTCAAAATATTGTACGAAAGTACTTTGGGATTGAAACTACTACTGAATTAATCTGATTGGTTCCTACCAGTCTGCATGTGAGTACTCTGCAAAGGAATCTATGTTAAATCATGTTATTTAATAATTATATCAGGGATGTAAAATTTTCCAAAAAACAACTTGCCCTTATTTTCAATATTGTTATTTTGAATGCTGAAAAACACAAAATTGTATTATTTTTTTTTTAGAAAATGCCACTTGCCCTGCCCTCAAATTGTTGTGTTGGGGCGAGTGGAATTTTACACTCCTGTATATTTTTTAATGTTAAACCATATATAATAGAGCATTTACCAAATTTCTCTTCGGGTATCTGAATCATCTGCTCCATGAAGGCAACGGATTCCATGACAGATTTCTTGATAAAGTCTGTGTAGAATGGAACATCAATAGGCAGGCTGGGGCGGTCTACCAACTTCAGTAATATAAGGGAAACAACTCTTGCAGATGCAAGATGGTACTTAAAATGGTGATTTATGTCCCTTTGCATGAAATCCTTTGCAACCTAAAAAAATAAATTTATTGTTAAAAGTAGTCATGTTTAATAACATCGATGAGCCATTTATCATATTGTGCCATATTTCGGTATCAAACAGGTGTAAACCCCAAGTATGAATGTCCCATACTGAATACGTGTTGATGAACAACTTATCATTTTATTTCAAATTTTTTTTTTTTTTTTTTTGGCCCACCTTCTCAACCCCTTTTATCTGCTCCTTTCTTTTGCCTCCCCTCACTCCGTCTTCTCCCAGCTCTGCTGTCGTCCCTCTTACTAGATGGTGATCTGTTGTGACATACTTTCTGCTGATGCCTCGAGGTATATTCCGTTTCTACGACGACTCTCGCTATTCACCCGCAGTTCACCTCATGTTTCTCCTTTTACCTTTGGATTGCACTGTTTCTGGGACACTGCTGATATGTCCATCTATTATTGTCGATTGCTGTGAAACAGCCTCCCCATAGTACTCAATGGCACTCCATTCAAGCTACTATACCACTACTAGGCTACTGGCCACTGCATACTTCAGATGCACCATACGAAGAACCAACAAATTTCTGTCTACAGCTTCCTTCTTTCAGTGAACATCGGCTTAACATCGTCACAAGACAGCAGTGAGGTACTAACTACTCACAAAGCAAATTTGAGGGGCGAGAAGGTGGATTTTTGTCAAATGGCGATGAATGATAAGCAATGAAACATGATATGGAGACCAGCATCTGGCGGGGTTTGAACCCACGACCTTCCGCTTGTATATAGCCTAGTTTAAAATATCTCGTTATATTCAACGATATATCAGTAACGTTTGCAACTAGGAGAATAAGCAAGGCAATGCGGAGATATCACTGTAACGTTTGCAACGTTAGGAGAGTAAGCTAAGCAATGCGAAATATTTCAGATGTGTGCGTTATTTTCACATTTTAGGGGTATTAGAATAGAAATAGAACATCCTTTACGGTGAATTATCTTGTAATATATCATGATGTGTCGTTCAATTTTAAACAATAAATTCACTCACTCGCCTTTCGGACTTGTGAAATTATTTTTTACAATTGAACTCCAAACCGTGATATATTACACAATAATTCACCGTAAATGATGTTCTATTTCTTAAATAAGATATAATAATGAAGAAAATTTAAACTAATTTTTTTTTTAATTATATGCAAGCAGTTTTAAAGAGGCACTACCTATATCTACGCGATTTTTAATGTAAAATATTAAATACTCAATATTACTGCATTTATATGTATACAAAGCTATTTTATGAGTGTCTAAGAAGAAACATGGTTCGTATTCCAGTTATGTAAATTATTAATTATGATCAAAACAATATCTTGAATAAAATGCTGCCCAGCCGTTTATTCCTGCCGGAGATCTACGAGTTTTTACGATTTTCTCGGACATGCGCAATGCGATTACAAACTATTTGGCGCAGTTCCGATAGCAAACGAATCGATCGGAACTCTTCGCTAATCGGACGAGGTAGTTCCGATTGTAAACGAATAAGATCGGAAATCTCCGCAATCGGCTTGTCTAAAACAATTACGAATACAATTTCAAAAATCCGATCTTTTCAATCCTGTTTTTCCCCAGCAAAACGCATATTACATTGGGTGAAATTATTGTCATTTACCTTTTTCATAGTCCTCTTTATAATAAAGTAAAGTTTATATCAATTGGTGGACAAAAATATATAGGTAGAGCCTCTTTAAAGTCAAAATGATACAGGATTAATAATTTTCATGCTTGATATGGAACAAAAGTTTGCCGTATGTCCCTTTAAAAGTACCAAAGTTTATTTAAATTGATTGAAACTCAACATTTTATACTACGGGGTGTTAGAAGTTCCTATGTCAGAGTATAATAATAGTCCGACAAGAAATAATTAATGTTAGGTTCCATCACACGTGCTTGACACTAGTGGACATCTGCTTTTTGAGTGTTAAATATTTTGTATAAAACTTGTTTGACATGAAATAACATCAGGTGTGAATCTACAAATAATGTGTCTGTATTGAATTATTTTGGATTTTTCGTTCACTAGAAAATAAATCAATGTTTCCAGGTGTGACCAGCAGGTATCTGTCCTTAAGTACTTCCCTTATTGTCACAGCTGCCAATAATATTTCCTTTCCATTGTTTAGCATCTCCTACCTCATGTTCTTTGACTTGAGCTGACTGTACCACCACTGTGGGAATCCCCAACTGTTGCAGCATGGGATACATCTCAGTGCTGCCACTGTAACTGTTTACTGGACTCTGATTGGACAAATACCAGTCATGTGACAGCTCTGGCCAACTTTCAGCCAATGACAAATCTGAATTTGAAGGATCTGGCACCTGCAAATATAGTTTGTAATTTGAACCTTTCTTGCATGCATATACTGAACACATCATGTTAGTATATTACATACAATTGGTCATGAAAGAAATAGACAATTTTTTACATTCAAGATAACAGTAGTATTTACAACTGGGACGAGTAATAGGCTTTGTGCCCATCTGATGACACATCAGGAAATGAAGTAGCCATTGTAATATTTTTAGTCTCCATTTCAAATATTTACTATTTCTGTGAATGGCATATTTAAGTGGAAAAAAACAAAAACACTTCTGCGGTTGGTAATCTCAGCCATGATTGTGAACACTATGAAAATAAACAGTGTCCATCCATTCTACAAAATAAGAATAGCTATATCCTACTACATGTATATAGAAGAATGAATGTTATGCGTATAAAACTTCACTGGCATTACCATGCCTGCAGCATTTGTAATGGCGTTTACAAGTCCAGGACTAGACACACACTTCATGACATTACTTCCCGTCTTATGTAGGTCAAGATCAATGTACGTCACAGCTTCCTGTTTCAGTATGTGGCTGTTTGCCTGGAACATAATAACAAAACTGGTGCAAGTGCTGCACTGGTGTCATGTGGGGTGTCATGTGGGGTGAGAGTTTAGAAAGACTACTTATACAGATATTAAGATTGAGCTATAATAGGTATACAAGGGGTGTTCCGTTAAAAATGCGACTGCTGTATTATTTCGCGGAACTTGTGCAATATTTACATGAAACCACTTCGTATCGCTAGAGTGATCACTGACGTGTGTCAAAGGTAAAAATCTCATTCAAACATTCACTGACCTTGGTGCAATGTACATTGCTTTATACTATATGCAAAATGACTGGCAAACGAGCAGAAAATGTGCTTGAAATTAGGGCCTATATTAGAGGTAGGTCATTACTTGGGTTGAAACCCAAAGACATTCACCAAGAGGTGTGTGACATTTACGGAGATGGTCAAATGTCGTATAGTACTGTTTGTAGGTGGGTGGCCAAATTTAAATCCGGGCAACAGCGCTTGAAAGATACTGCTCGCCCTGGTCGTCCTGTAATGTCAACGACCAAGAAAAATGTTGAAAAAATCCGTGAAATCCTGAAAACTGATGCTCGATACACAGTATAGCCCGGATGACAAACTTGTCGTTAGACGAGTTCATCTAATTTTGAAAAAGCATCTGAAAGTTAAGAAAATAAATGCAAGATGGATACCGCATTTGCTGACAGAGGACCAAAAGATGTTAAGGGTTACAACAGTGAAAAAACTTCTGAAAATGTATCCGAAATACAGCAAAAAATCGTTTGAGAATTTAGTTACGGGCGATGAAACGTGGGTCCATTATTATGAGCCAAAAAGAAAAGTATCTAACCGAATCTGGGCCACGAAAAATATGAAACGACCAATTACTGCCAAACGAACGCGAACTATTATAAAGAAGGTCTGTATGCAATTTTTTTCACTACCAATGGTCCCGCCATACAGACGGCGGTGCCAAAAGGCAGAACTGTCACAGGACGGTTTTATAAAAAAAACGTTGTATTGAAGCAATTGAAGAAGTACTACAAACAGCGTCACCCTATAACAGGTCTGAAGTATGTTCATCTTCTGCATGACAACGCGCCCGCCCACAAAGCCCGTATTGTAACGGAATTTTTGGAATCAGAGAAGATCACCGTTCTCCCGCCTTACTCGACAGATCTGGCCCCCTGCGACTATTTTCTCTTCCAAAGACTGAAAAATCACTTATCTGGGAAGAGATATAACTCAAGGAATGCCCTGGGATCTGCTGTTTACCAGTGACTTAAGGGTGTACCTGTTCATGAATACGAAAAATGTTTTCACAAGTGGATTGCCCGGCTCAAAATGTGTGTTTCGGCTAAGGGGGAGTACTTTGGAGGAAATCGCAAAAACAACTGATCAAAAATGATTATAGTATTCTAGTATCAATACCAATCGCATTATTTACGGAAAACCCCTCGTGTTTTTCACTGTACCAATATTTAACCCTTAGCCCGCTATGAATGTATAATGGACTGTATTTTCTTTAAATTTAGACCATTCCATTTAACAAAGGGTCATCTGGGTGATGGATGTAAATGCTATTGTAGTCGCCCTTAGCAGGCTAAGGGTTAACATATTATATCATTTTTTGGACCTAAATATAAAAGTGTAATCCTTTATGATAAATCTCTTTATACAAATAAAACCCTGTCATTTATTTTAGATTAGGTACTAAAATTATTACTTTTAAACTTAAATAACATAAATATGTTTATATTTGGGGATGTCGGATGTTACATAAACTTACAAACCCGTATCACTGAATTTCATCAGCAACCTTGATTACTGTACTCATAAATATTTCAAATGTTTCATTTTCATTTATTTTTTATGATGCATTTTGAATTTTTACATATGGAATTTAGTCATGAATATATAATAAACTTATGCATGGTTTTACATAAGAATCATGTACTGCTCCATTTATATGTGTTTCATATAATTTGTGTATCATATAATTTGTGTATCATATAACTGGTATCATATTCAAACCATATTAGCCTTATGTGTGGCACAGTTGGTGGTGATAAACCTCACTTATGTGCTAGTTTTGCTTTAAATTGTTCTCCTTAATCCAGATGAACAGGAAGCTCACCTTGATGTACTGCCAGACTCCAGCATGGGACAAGTGGCTGCCACCCCACGAGTTGACCTGTATACTACGTCTTGGCCTCCATCCCTCCGACTGACTGATGTACGTCAAACTTTTAGCCAGTTCCATTAAGATGCCAATGTTGGATAGCGAGTCCAATTTTGATGATTGCCAACTTTGACGCCCAGATCCGACCATAATCACCCGATCTGTGAAATGACAGAAGTTCAAGGAATTAAATATATAGAGTTTAATAACCAGTGTTTTGAGATACGGGAAATATCTCCCGAGGTAGAGAAATGGCCCCGATATAAGAACGAGAGCGGAGCATTTCTCTACTGATATTTCTCTACTGATATTTTCAGTATCTCAAAAACATTGGTTATTAAACTATATATTACATAATTTAAAATGATATTTTATTAATATTTCTAATGATTCACGCCTTTTTACACCAGTTTGCACGAGAATGCCAAGATGACGTTACGTCATACAACAAAACAAGTGGGACCGGAACTCTTCGTTAATTTCCGTAATCGTTATTCCCTAGTGGTGGAATCTGACAACATCCGTAAAACAATCGGAACGTCATTTGGCGTTACCGCCACTGACGGAAAAGGCCGGCGCGAGCAATGTTCCGTACTGGGAAATAGTAGAGCAAACGAGTAGATATAGCTTTTCTGTTCCCAGTATTTCCTATACAAATCACAGACAAATATGTAATATAAAAGAGGGAATAATTTTATCAGCATTTGCCAGCACTGTTATTGATAAAAAATATAAATGGAGCAGAAATGTGTATATATATGTAGCTTTTATTAACTAAATCTAAACAAATACGAAAATTAAATTACAAAAGTATATGCGAGTAAATCTCCAAATGAGAAAAATGCTTATGTAGATCTGTAGCTGCCAGTGTATGTAGTCATGGTTTGTACTTGAACACTGTGTAGGCATAGCATTACAGGTTCAAAGCCACAAGATGGAACTGTTTATAATTATAGAATTTATTATTTGGAAATAAATAATAAATCTGGTTTGTCCACTAATGTTCTCCATGCATAGATTCTAACTCCATCTAGTAAAGAAACTACACGTGTGTGACCAAATATTAGACACCAATGACAAGAAAGAGCACTCTTCCATATCTCTGTCAACAGTAATACAGAGTTATGTCCCATACCATGTTGCACTTGACTCTTACTGCTAGTAAGCATACCTGGTTCTTCACTGCCCACTATGGTTCCCACAACATTGTAAATGTTTTTGTTAACTTGCTTGTTGTTTACCGTCAGACATAGGTTCACGCTGACATCATCTGTAATACAGGATATAGGTTTACAACTAAATAAATGCTTACTTGAGTGAAGCTGTACATGCATAGAATGAAGCGTCTGTATTTTGTTTGTTTGTTTGTTTGTTTGAATGGTGTTTTACATCATTTATTGGACATTTTAGGCAATATACGAGGGAGAATCAAAAAGTAACCGGAAAAATTTCTGAGACATAGAAAGCATTGATTGATCACAGCGAAAATTATTTCTAGATATTCGACATGTATATTGCGTAAGTTTAGAAAAATCCATTTAAAATATTGAAAAATAAAATGTTTATGACAGTTTAAAGACAACGTTTTTATGGCTCCACGGAGCACCTTTATACGACGTTGTGTTGACGTTGTCAATTTTAAGTAAGCTTTAACTGTTCTCACCATCAATTAATATCTTTATAGTTTCTTAAACCTTCTCAAAATAGTTTCCTGTGTTATATATATATTTCACCAATCTGTGAACCCATGAATAAAATGAGCGTAATCTTCTACTTGAATGGTCTTAAGAGTGTTCTGAACTTCTACTGGTAGGACTTCTACTGGTAGAATATCAGTTGAGTCGTACCACGGAATTTTTCTATCAACGTTGGAAAAAGAGAGAAGTCATTCAGAGCCAAATCTGGTGAGTAGGGTGGATGTCCACGGGTCTTAATGTTCATGGATTCAATTTTGTTAGTTGTTTCACTAGCATTATGGGCAGTGGCGTTATCACGATGCAGAATAAAATTGTTTATTTTGGTTTCAGAATGAAGCATGAATTTGTTTTTTGTTCCCGATTTAATTTCATATGACAAATTCAACTTGTTTACAATGTTCTGAATTCATAATCGTCTGTCTTCCTCAAGTGATTTGACACACTTTAAGTTATTTCTTAGCGATGACGTTTTTGGACGTCCCGATTTTGTTGAATTCTGCAAAAGATTCCTCCAACCAGAAAACTGTCTATACCAGTTATAATTGTGCGATGTATTCAAGGAATTTTTGCTATAGGATTTATTAATCAAAGCTAGCGTCTCACTTCTCGTTTTTCCTAACAGTACACAAAATTAAATTGTACAACGCTGCTCGATGTTCATTTTTTTGGTTAATCTTCCTTTTTTCCTTAGAAAATGGAGGCAAGGGAAGATAATGCTGCATTTGCCTTAATTGATCATAAAGACCTCATATTTTTATTGACCATGCCATTAATGAACATAATAATTGAATAATTGAAAGAACGGTTTTGAAATAAGAGTATACTTGAAAAAATACGAAAATATGCCAATTTCACAGATTTTTCACTGCTATTATTGTGCTCTGCTGGCACCTGACCGGCGTTGCATATGTAACCATAGGAACAAGCATATTTGTTGTAGAACTGTTATACTTGGCCATCTATTAAAATATATGTACGAGTGTAATATACTCAAGTGTTAATACCTGATTACAAAAATTACGTCTTTTAGAAGGTGTTTACGGTTACTTTTTATCCTCACTCGTATGACGGTCGATCTTTTTTTTGTGGTAGATGCAGACCATCCCCATTTTTCCTGGTTAGCACCAGTACTGTATACATATCTCCCACCATACATAAGAATCGACACTTTTTCTCACTTACAAGTCAAGCTCCCAGTGGAATTCGAACCTCTAGCAGTGAGAGGGGAAAAGGTTTACAACACAACATCATTAACCCCTCAACCATGGAGTCTTCATTTAAACTTTTGTAGGAAATTTTAGAATTTTATACCTCCACTTTTTCGTATAGAATTTTGCGATGTATTTGTGAAGATATCTAGCAGACTGGTCCTCCATATTTCTGGTAGACTGGTTGCAGGGACGTAACTCAGAAGTTGTGTGGCAATGATGAAGGACACAGTCTGGACAGGAAGACTGGGTATGATGTCATCAACAGTGCCTGTAATAAACAACATCAAGTAGAAATATTTAGCAAGTGCATGAATATCTGATTTCAAGATCGCCTTGGCAGGCTAGTGGTCTGCAAATGGCAGGCTAGTGGTCTACAATTGGCAGGCTAGTGGTCTACAATTTAATGGTAATAAATACAGAACTTTAGAAACGTACACTTGAAAAGAGTCTACGAACATGAATGCCTCCGATGTAAGCTATCAGCTGAAATAAGACCGTAACTCTGCCGAAAATTAATGGACCGAAACAGATGACAATATGGGCAACTATTCTTCATACTGATGCTTCCGACCAAAAATAGACAAAATCTGTTGAGTTCAGAAGGTATAGTCCGGACAATTAAGTGAGACGTACTTACGAAAGTGTGATGTATGTACAAAAGTATGATGAACATTTGATTTAAAACAAACTTTGAGGTATATGATTCACTGAAAACTTTCCAAAGCTGGGAAATGTTTCTTTTTTCTTTTTTTTTTAGCTATTAACAAAAGAATGCTTTGTTTCTTGTCACCTCACCCACTTTCTTTTTATGTTTTCATAGTGATGGGAGGGGAAAGTTGGGAAAGTTGGGAAGTTTGTAGAATAAATATATTTTCGTTCTATTCACCTTTGCTTCATTCACAATTTTAACGGTAATTATTTTGTCCGATTTTGTAAATATTTTAGATGTGTGGTAGTACCGGTATACTTATAGGCCTAGTGTGTACCGTTAATTACCATGGAACCATGTGCTCGATTTTAAATTAGTATAGAATGCAAGAATTCAAAACATTATAGCTTGTTACAGATAGGGAAACATTCGCTTTAAGATACATTATAGCATGTGTGAATATTTAGTGTTGTTTATCAAACATTTAAACTGAATAAAACAACTGTTTGAACGTTTTAAAATGTTATTTTCTTTAAATATATATACTGAAAGGAAAAAGAAATGCGACACGGGAATTTCCGTTATAAATTGTATATACTGCACACTTAATTCCATTTATATTCCAAGGAAATCCCAAGATGTTTTGTAAAAAAAAAAGTTGCAGTTAGTTAGAGAAAGGACACAACTGTGATGTAGACGTTTTAATCACAGTACACGTTGTAACAAGAAATTCATAAATGTTGAAGTTCCTCTTTGTAAAATTGAGCCAGTTCAGTACTGTATTTAATGTAAAGAGTTTGCAAAATTTTGCATCCTAAGTTTGCTCATATGCTTGAGCCAAACACGTACTCTGTCAATATTGAAACTTTGCAGGAATACTATTTGCTTTGTTATGTGTTGTAGTCTTTTTTCCGAAAAGAAAGATCTTACGTAGACATGTACCATTCCATTAACAGCAGCATATTTTACATACAATATATAGCTGAAATCCCCATGTCGCGTTTCTTTTACCTTTCAGTATATATCATTTACATTGTATTATCATATTTTGTATGCTTTCTTCTTTATTGCTATTTCATATGTACCACAACATAAAATGAAAGTGTTTCAGTGAATAACAAGTACACACTGTGTAAGATCCTTGTGTGTCACCATGTCTTCCCAGCAACAAAGGAATGCTCAGTGAGATACCTATCTTAATTGCCTCATTAACCCGTCCACTCTGTCCAGGATCGGCCAACATCAAAGCTGCCTGCTGTGACAATTATCAGTCAAAGTGATGGGGTATACAGTGTTGGAAAATTTGAGCAAATGTTGATCAATATTGAGGACATTAGGATTTAAATATTATCAGGGGCGTAGCTATGTCTAATTCAGTGTGTAGGCACAAGGTCTAGCGGGGTCCGTGGTATTTTAAGCAGCAAACAATATGTTTTTAACCCGCCATTTCAAGCTTTTTTAATCTCCGATTTCGCAACAAAAGCATCGGAACAGAACAAAATAACATATATTCATATAAATACTTGCTTTCTGAAAATCATTCGAAATTTTGCACAATCATGGTGTGTTTGGTTCCAAAAGACCGGGAGCGAAAACAGTTAGACTTTTATTTTCTGAAAAGACCATGAGTAAAAATTGGTATGAGCTGACCATATCCCGCCACCCTCTACCTCCCTCAGTTTTTATTGCATTTTTGGCATTTTTATTGTTTTGATTTCTGGGGACAATGTGTAGGCATGTGCCTATAGGCAGCTATTCCAATGATTATGTGACATTTAATAGTTTTCTACATATTAAGCTTGCATATCTTTAAATCATTGTTAATAATCATTTGAACAGTTTGAAGTAACGCCTGTTCAGATATTACTAATTATTGATTATATATATTACTAATTATTGATTAAATATATTACTAATTGTTGATTATATATATTACTAATTATTGACTATATATATTACTAATTATTAAATATATATATTACTAATTATTGATTATATATATTACTAATTATTGATTATATTGCATATATTTAACCCCAAGGCAAAAATTAATAATGAAGAATTAAAAACTCGGAAATTGTGCTACTTTTTAATTATTTATATGAAGCAGCTTTAAAGAGACACATGGCAATCTTGAGTTTTTAAAAAAGAATCTACATAAATTCCATTTGTTCAATCATTAATGTTAATTATAAGAATTGTATTAAGCCATTTGTTTTTGCATATTATTAATTTTTGATATTATTGCACCAATAATATATTAAAACGTATAGTATAATAAGACGAAATAGTGAATATTTAAAATTTGATTTATTTCAATGTAACCAGAGTAAAAGTAAAAATAATACTAGATATATAAATGGAGACACCGATTTCATATTCTTCAAGATTGCTGTGTGTCCCTTTATAAGAAAAAAGAATGCTGCGTTAATAAATCAAGGGGCTTAACTTACTGCTTGATAAATACTGGAAGAATGCTATGGTACTCCCATGGGACAAAGTAAAATAGTTATTTTGTATCCTTATTTTATTATGCTTGATGTCCCATCTACAATTTTTATTTTATCTATTACAGTTCCTGTGATACAAGGAAATAACACTGAATGGATTTATGTCTACAGGGTGCCCTAACAGAGTAACCTACCTCCAAAGTTTACCGCCTAAAGGATCGACCCAGCCTTATCAAATGCTGTAGTACCCTACCTATCACCAAATTAGTACCTTACTTATTCCAGACAATAGTAACATAAAACTATATGGTGGTTGTGGATGCAGGCAATTTGCATGATGTCCTCAGAAATCTCGCCGAAATGTGTGGATGGAGTCGTGCTGCATGCATACTCTACCTATATCAGCCATAGCACTATGGTAGGTGCTGAATATAAACCCATAAGAGCTACGATTCTCACAGCTAGGGGCGTTACTAAACGTGATCTGTTTTCAACATACTCAAAATAAGAGGTGCCCCTTCCACAACAGGGGTTTGGGGGCCTCCCCCGATATATATTTTTTATCTTTGGACCAAAATGGTGCGATATCTGTTAGGAATATAGACATGCTTTGGTAATTGTTTATTCTTGCCACTCTCCTCCCTCTGATTTTATTGCATTGTCAACTTTTTAGGATTTTTTATTGATTTTTAGTTTTATTTTATCCAGGTTACTCCCGGGAGTATGCCACGCTACACCCCTGACAGCTGGCAATGATGAAGAGGTTAAGATGCACCGATAAAAAAACTATACTGCTGTTAAAAGCAGTCAAAAATTATAAAATTGCATTAAACCTCTCTTTACACCAGATTTATTCCTTGTTGTCAAGCAAGTTACTTATTAAGAAATAAAAAAGACGGTAACTGAATATGAGTCTATACCTTTAAGTTTACACTCGAAAGTGAACTGAACAGTTTGAGAAAACCCCTGTCAAAGTTTCACAACATTTTCTGAAGACCTGAGGCCAAAGCCATAAAGATATTCGCCTCATTGGTTCACGCATATTTGTGCACATGAGCGCCAATATCATAAATATTTAATATTCCAAGTTCACCCGCGTACAAGTGAATAAATCGAACTGTAATCTTTAACAATCTGAATTGTCCTCAGGTGGTAACAACAGGGAAAATGCACCTTCAGTCTTAAAGGAACACAGATTACAATCTTGAATTACGGTTTTCCTGTTTTTTTCACTCAAAATTATTTTGATCTTTCTAATAGTATGGTGTATAAGTGAAAGTTAATCACAATAGAGGTTTTATAAGTATCCTTTTTAATTTCAAAATATAACGGATTTCCCATAATAATATGTGGCAAAATCTAATTATTCATATTTCATACCTTGTATTCTTTATTGTATATTATCAGGGGCAGGTTTACATGGGGTGCTTTGGCCCGAATGCTTCCCGCAACTAAAATATAACTAAAATGTTATGAAAATTCAAAGTCTTTTGTGTGTTTTTTTGTTGGTCAACAAATTTTTTTTTGAAGTTACGCGCTCCAATATAAAATTGAGAAGTTATGAAAATGCATCTGAAAAGCGGTATCTTTTTCAGTTGTTTCAGTTTTCAGTTGTCAATTGTTTTTAAATGTTTCACACCCCTAATCTCCCCTCCTGATTGTAACCAATCATCACTCGTTCTTATGACTGAGGTACTTTACCTTAGGAGAAAATATTATGCAATTTAACTAATTTCCTCCCCACTCCTCTCCCCTATTAATTCTTAAAATTATCTTTTAGAAATACTACAAAATACTTTGACAAAGTACTAAAAAATATATTAACAAAATATACATTTTCCCTTTTTGAATACGGGGGTTAGGTCACGCAAGATTGTCATGTGTTCCTTTAAAATGACTTGAGGACATAACCAAAAGTCCTTCCTAAGTGGAAATGAAAAATCACCATAGATTAAAGTATGGAATTTCAAACTTATACTTCTCTCTTATTTGAATTAAAACTACCAACAAATGAACAATATTATTGTATTTCTCTTCAAATCCAAATTTTGGGTGCGTTTATTCAGAGATCAAGATTTTCAACCGAAAACAAATGCGGGGAATAGTAGAAATGTTGTTGGGTTCAATTCATTTATTGCTCTTACTTATCCATTGGTGACTTATGTTTATGGGCAAATTATGGCCATCCTGGAATGAATTGTTAGCTATTTCCCATAAAGGATTTGGCACATAGGTGATTTTCTCTCTCTTGAAGACAGCAAATTTACCTTGGTGAAATTAAAGAAAAATATACTAAAGATAGCAAAGAAACTAACAATTAAATAAAGAATTACTATAAAAAGTTTGTGTCGGGGCTTTTCCGTGAAAAGCAAACTATTTTTTATGAATTACCCTTATTTTTCAAAAAAGATGAATTGAAGAGAGGTCTGAACAGATTTTTTGCAACAAAACATTAATGCGAATGAACTTCTCTTGCATGCCAGACTGACCGACTGACAGTAATGATGATGCACAGTCAATACATAGAGGATCTTAAACGAGTTTCCATTTCATATAAGATTTATGAAACGAGTTATGAATTATTTTAATTTTAACGAGCCTTTTGGCGAGTTAAAATTAAAAATAATTCATAACGAGTTTCATAAATCTTATATGGAATGGGAACGAGTTTAAGATCATTTCTATCACATAATATTGCAATCAAATTAGTAAAAAATAATTCAGATGGACATAGAACCGCCACGACGTCAGACACACTTTAGCGCCAAAACGTCATAAAATCGCGTCTCACACATAACGTTGCGTATAAAAGAGTTCGTGTTTTACCTCTTTACAAAATAGCAGTTTACACCAACTTTTTAACAAACCAACAACAATGCTTTGTATAACATGCATTATTTTTATAAGCTGTCACAAACAATAAGTTTATGACTCGGATCTGGGTAAATTTGTAATAAATAAAGTAGTTTCAGTTAATAAACTTGCATAGTGTTACAGGTTTAACTCAACCAATCAAAATCGTTCCAGGTTGTATTACACGTGTGTCATACAATAGAATATTAAATGGGTGTTCGACACTGCTAACATGAGGGACGTTATGTGATAAAATTATTTATAGATGGGTCCAACACAATTTCTGCTGGCAATAATATACACAGTTAATAGTTGAGGTCGACAGTCAGGATAACCATTTATTAGAGGTACAAATTAGTATTCAGTTTCTGTTAATATGGCATTCTAAGCATGATATTCTTTTTCTAATTTGTTTTCTTCAGCAATCATTTATTCAGTGTTGCCAGTACATCAGTCAAATAAAATTCCCCGACTTTCCCCTGACCAAATGTAAATTTTCACTGACCAATTTGACATAATATATTTATGGATCTCCTCCACTACAGTCATCCATTCCACCAATTTTTACTTTTACTTTTCCATTAAAAAAAGATTGTTGTACAGAAAAGTAATCAATGATGACTAAGTACTGGTTAAGCCATCAAGAGAAGAGTATAAATGATTATTAACTCAATAACTGAAAGACTGCCATAGCCATATTACAAGAATTCTCGACAGTTTTTGTTTTTCCCTGATTTATTAGAAGTTTCAAAATTCTCTGATCATTTTTCAAAATTCCGACCTCAAAAAAAAAAATCCCTTACTGTTCAACGTCACTGACAACTCCGTATTAAATATCAATCTGTATACAACTATTATTTTGCTGACAGATTAACACCCTAAATGATGTTTCATATCAACTATTTCTTCTCTTAGTTTTACTGTCAAATTTACCATTGCTATGGCCATCTTGAAGACCGACAGCCATGTTAGGAAGTAAACGACTTCAGCCTTTAATGTTTTGAATGTTATTCGGTGTCCCCGCACTGCAACCATTAAATTCATACCTTGGTACATATACATGTCATCATATAAAAGTGTTTTTAATGGAACATTAGGGTCGTATGGCTTTATGACAGCTTCGTTTATGACACAAGTTTAACACTTGCCATATTAAATTATTTATGACTGCATTTTAAGGTACTACAACTAATATACAACTGGTATGTTTTTGTGGGTTTTTTTAGATTAGATTTGTAAGAGGATCTTATACAATCTATGAAATGATATGGGGCTTGACGTCCCGTTAACACGTCACATTAGGTATTGTCAGGGGTTTTTTTTGGCTGTTTTTATAGCCGAAATTCGGTCGTATTCCCAATGCCAAAACATATCTTTTTTTCCCAATTAAGAGGAAAAAATACCCAATTTAAAAAAAAAAAAAAATTGTGTTTTTTTTAAGTGTGCCATTATCCAGCGATTGAGGTTCAAAAGCTTAAATAAATGCTTTTGTTTATCTTGGTGTACAGAAAACAGTATTAAAGATATAATTATGAAAGAAATGCTTTACTTTATATTTTTCCGAATTTTATTAAAAATCGCGCTAAAATTCCCAATTTTATGAAAAATCGCGCTAAAATTCCCAACTGAGAAGATATGGGTTATGTTCCCAAACAAATAGAAAAAAAACAGTGTAAAACATTGTTTTTTTCCCAATTTTGAGTAAAATGCCGCTAAAATTCCCAATTCCAGGGGAAAGGGTCATGTTCCCAAGATCATGAAAAAAAAGCCCTGTATTGTGAGGGTCTCGTTGAATAGAGATTCAGATCAATTCTATTTGAACATTCAAGTATGATGCAGGACAAGAACATAAAACAAATTTTCCTTCTCTGCAATATATTATCATACTTCTATCTCTTGAGCCTGAATCGTTAACAACACTCATTTATTCTATGGTATATGCCCCCCCACCACACACACTCCACCACACACACTCCACCCCCCAACCCCACCACACACACAAAACCCAATTCCACTTTCTTAGATACTTACAAAAACTAGATTTTTAAATATTAGGCTTACATTTTTATAGAAATTACAGATGGTGTATGCCTAAATTACACAAACATGTAGTTGAAATTCAAAAACATCTGAAGACATTAATCTTGTTTATTACTAAGAAGAGTTCATAAGTTACTGACCTAGAATGTCGTACTTATTTAAATTTGAAAAATACTTCAGTTTGAGTAATGGCTATAATTATCTGCCATCCTTTAAAGGGGGTACATCAGGATTTTTCTAGAAATATCTTAATTATAAAAACGTTCCAATTCATGATAAAACACTTATATCCATCAAAATATGATGTTCGAACCATATTTTTAAGGTTTAAACTTCGAATACACCATTTAGCTAGGACGGAATCGGGCATAAAATGCTGAAATTAACCCTGGTGCGTAACCTAGGATAGCACGTATATTACTGTACAGAATGAATTTCCTTGTAACTAAGGGGTCATTTTTAGGATCATTCATTATGTTTAGGCGCTTTAAAATAGAAAATATTATTATTTGTCAATTTTAAGTCGGACCCTTAGACCCCTTTGAAAAACCTGATGTACTCCCTTTAAAAAAATAAGAGTTTGCATTCAAAGGTAGAAGCTCATACAGACTAATGCAGAAGCATTATTTCAGTACCTTTAGAATTTACTGCATTTATTTCTACACATTTATTAGCATTTGAAAGAGGTTTTTATGTCTGTATAACAATGCCTGACAAATCCTAAGTTATACCTGGTGATTGTACCACATATCTGCATGCATAACAACTTCAAACACAAACAACCCTGGGAATGCTTGAGGAGGGTATATTAATACAGTCATAATTCAGTGGATGAGTGGATGTCCCCAGTAACAAATCCTCAGTTGCACACCAACAAAGTTAACCCTTAGCCCGCTACATATATATAATGGACTGTTCTTTCTTTGAATTAAGACCATTCCAATTATGTGAAAAAGCGGTGTTATGGGGCAATTGACTGATCAGCAGCTGGACATTGTTAAGCCTGATCGTAACTCGCAGGCTGATCTGGGTTTACACGGACATTGTAAACCCAAATCAGCCTGCGAGTAAAATAGTAAACCCTGATCACTCGCAGGCTGATCTGGGTTTACAATGGTTGCAAAGGCTATTATAGTCCTGCTTAGCGGGTTAATGGTTAAAAACAGTTGGATTTAATAAACTTTATTGCTTCCTGTATGTCCTTAAAAGGTGTTTATATAGAGTTTAATTAACATTGTTGAAGTGATACGGGAAATAATTCCCGAGTGAGAAAGATTCTTGCGATATAGAAACGAGTGCGTTTTCGCACGAGTTTCTATATCGCAAGAATATTTCTCACGAGTGAATTATTTTCCGTATCACGACAAAAATGTTAATTAAACTATATAATATATATTCTGTGATGAATTTCTTTTCAATCGTCTTTTGACACAAGTATTCCTTCTTCTGTCACTCCTTTGGCGACAGCGCGGAGTAATATCATGACATCAATTCGTGACGTAATATCGTGACGTCTATCGTTTAGTTCATAACATTTGACTACTGTGCCATCTTGCGCACTAGGCGAGATAGCACAGTAGAGGAAGGGATATGTTATAGATTTGCTCAAACTGGGAAATTTCTAGAATTCATCACAGAATATATAATATAATCAGATAACAACATTTAAAGGGATACATGGCAATCTTGATTTTTAAAAACTCGAGAGATAACCATGCTTTTGTCAATTTGGGATGGTATCTGAGTGGTTTTAATGTATTTTTTCTACATGACTTACAGATTCAGATTAATGGATAGTTTAAAGCAAATTGTTTCAACTACCAATACAGCAGCAGAGCATCGTTTTCGTACGCTACCCGGCTCACTCAACAGCATGACACTGATAAAAATAGTTCCCTCACGAGTACGTACCTCTTTAAAATGATCTAAAATATGAGGGACATTCAAAATGTAATGTTATTCGTCCCATAACTATTTAACTGCAATGTGCAAGTCGTGAAATTTCACGTGTTCGTAAATCTATTCATTCTAAATCCAATGATACCGATGACAGGTGAGTGCGAGTTTTATAAATAAAATATTTTTAGTTCGTTAAAACACCTAGTCATATATACACTGTAGTAAAATATGGTTGGAAAGAGAACTGAAAATAGTATTCAAATATGAGGGTACATTAAGGCGCATTGAAAAATTGGATTACGTGCAAAAGAAGTTTTCAAAGATGTATGTAGTGTTTATGGAGATAAAGAAGTATATGACTGTTACAAGATGGAAATCGGAAATTTAAATCTGGTCAGGAATCCATTTTGGATGGCTTGAAATCTGGCAGACCACGCTCCGCCATCACTCCAAAAAACATTAAAAAAGTCAAGCACATATTAAAGCAAGATTCGAGATTGACCACTCATCAGATAGCACGAGTTGCAGGGATCTCATCAGGAACGAATTATAATATTCTTAAGAATATTTTGAAAGTGCGACGCATTTCAGCCAGATGGATACCTCATCTTCTGACGCAGGAGCAAAAGTGATACAGTGTTTTAGCTGCTCGTAAACTTTTAAAAATGTACCCAAAATACGACACCCGGAAATTTGCAGACATAGTAACACGAGATGAAACCTGGGTTCACTACTTTGAACCACAGCGAAAGGTCAATAATAAGATCTGGGCCACAAAACACGGACGGAGGCCATAAACACGTACGGAGGCCATAAACACGGACGGAGGCCATGTATTGCTAAAAGAACACAGAACAAAAAAAGGTTATGTATGCATTTTTCTTTACCAGCCAAGGTCCTGCAATTCAGGTCGCAGTTCCAATAGGAAGGTTGGTCACTGGACTATTCTACAAACATTATGTACTAATCCTACTACAAGAAACGCTGACCAGCCACTGGAATGCGTCATATCCAGCTATTGCATGATAACGCCCCTGCATGAAAGTCGGCCATTGCGACAGAATATTTGAAAGAAGAAAAGGGGACCGTGTGACTTTCTTGTTTCCAAGATTGAAAAAAAACATCTATCTGGACGGCGCTACACCTCGCGACAAGCACTCGGGTCAGCCGTGTATCAGTGTCTGGCGGGTATCCTAAAACAGACTATGAAGATGCCTTCCGGAAATGGTTGAAAGCACTGAAGGTGTTTATTTCTGTAAATGGAGATTACTTTGAAGGTATGAAATAACCCAAATCACGATATCATTTTTTCTCTTTTCATTTTATTTCCAAAATAAAATTACTTTTTGAACGTCCCTCGTATGATAGAAACAAGAGGCCCAAGAGGGCCTGTGGACGCTCTACTGGCTAACATGGCTCTTATAACATCAATGAAGCGAGTGACTACCATTTACGTTTTTTTGAAAGTTTCGGGCAAAAAACAGCTTTTTGACTAAATCAAGGGCCATAATTAAAAATCTGGTAAAGTTTGGTAAAGATCAGATGAAAAATGAAGGCTATACCGTATTGAGGCAAAATATAGCATTTTTAACTAAATCAAGAGCCACAACTCCTCTGTTACTGGTCCGACTGGTCCAACATAGAGCTAAAAAAAATATATATAGATACATATAAAAAGGAATAAATTCCAAAAAAAAAAAAAAAAAAAAAAATCCAAAAAAAAAGAAATAATTAAAAAAAATTAAAAAAAATTAAAAAAAATTAAAAAAAAAAAAAAAAATTATAATTAAAATAGAATTTAAAATAATATAAAAAAGACGGTCGTAAAAGCTGGTAAAGTTTGGCAAAGATCAGATGCAAAATGAAGGCCCTTTCGTACGACGAGGCAAATTATAGCATTTTTAACAAAATCAAGGGCCATAACTCCGCTGTTACTGGGCCGATCTGGTTGTTTTTCAAACCTGATCAAGCTTTCATAGACATTAACAATATGATGAAGTTTGGTAAAGATCGGATGAAAAATGAAGGCCTTATCGTCTTAACGAGACAAAATATATCATTTTGAAGTAAATCAAAGGCCATAACTCCGATGTAACTGGTACGATATGGCTGGTTTTCAAAATTGTTCGAGCTTTCATTGATATTAACAATCTGATCAAGTTTGGTAAAGATCGGATGAACAATGAAGCCCCTATCGTCTTAACTAGGCAAAATATAGCATTTTTAACTAAATCAAGGGCCATAACTTCGCTGTTAATGGTCCGATATGGCTGTTTTTCAAACTTGTTCGAGCTTTCAACGACATTAACAATCTGATAAAGATTGGTAAAGATCGAATGAACAACGAAGCCCCTATCGTCTTAACGATGCAAAAAATGGCATTTTTAACTAAATCAAGGGCTACAACTCCGCTGTTACTAGTCCGATATGGCTGTTTTTCGAACTTGTCCGAGCTTTCATTGATATCAACAATGTGGTAAAGTTTGGTAAAGATAGGATGAAAAACGAAGGCCCTATTGTCTTAACGAGGCAAAATATAGCAATATAGCATTTTTAACTAAATCAAGGACCATAACTCCGTTGTTACTGGTTCGATCTGGCTGGTTTTCGAACTTGTCCGAGCTTTCATTGATATTAACGATGTGGTAAAGTTTGGTAAAGATAGGATGAAAAAAGAAGGCCCTATCGTCTTAACGAGGCAAAATTTAGCAATATAGCGTTTTTAACTAAATCAAGGGCCATAACTCTGCTGTTACTTGTCCGATCTGGCTGGTTTTCGAACTCATCCGAGCTTTCATTGATATTAACAACCTGTTAAAGTTTGGTAAAGATCGGATGAAAAATGAAGGCCCTATCGTCTTAACGAGACAAAAGTTAACAACGGACGGACGACGGACGACGGACGGACGGACGGACGGACGACGGACAACTCGGCATCCCATAAGCTCTGCTGGCCTTCGGCCAGTAGAGCTAAAAATTGATATCCTGAGATATGTAGTCATAATCCCAAATCATACCCAATTTGAACTTTTTTATACGAATGAAATTAATTTGATAACACAAAGCAAATATCAAAAAAAATATTCAGTATTTTCAAATTGAGCATAAAACATGCAAAAATAGAGCGATTTTTACAACAAATTTTTCAGTCAATTTTAAAAGACTAATTCATGATTATGTATCCAGCTAGTGCCATTTATTCTGTCAACAAGCTATTTCGCAGTGTATTGGAGTAATTTTTCTACATTCAAATTAATGGAAAGTACAAAGCAAATTATTTTAACTGACTGTAATGAATCGTTGATTATGCTGCATCAATTGTATATATTTAAAACCTTTTACAACAAAACAACACACACTTCTATTACCACTTATTTAGTCCAAATGATACTGGATCAACGATCGAGGTGCTGATTTTAATACTGATAAATGAATTGAATGTTGTTTAACGGCTCATCAACACAGTATAGGTTATTTAGAGCCGCCCCAGAGAGAGGGGAAGGATACATAGGAATCCGGGAACCTGCCCTACTCTTATTATCGAATAGAGTCCTATGGTTCTTTTACGTGCTCGGAGGATAGACCGATACACGGGACCGCCCGGTTTACGTCCCCATCCGACGGACGAGGCTGAGGGAAAGTGTCTTGCCCAAGAACACACCGACGGAACTCAGTGGCACCACGGAGGATTGAACCCGGGGCCTCCGGTTACAAATCCGCCGCGCTACCGACTGCGCCACGCCAGCCCTCTACTGATAAATGAACCAAGACTGCCATGTGTCCCTTTAACTTTTACACACATGAAGATAAAAAAACAAAAAATGTTTAAAATGAAGAACAAGTAGAAACTGGAACACTGTTTACAATATTTAATTGTATTTTGGATACAGATAGTCTGATAATGATAGAACAAAAATGGA
Source organism: Cyrtodaria siliqua (assembly GCA_037043455.1). Lineage (NCBI taxonomy): Eukaryota > Metazoa > Mollusca > Bivalvia > Adapedonta > Hiatellidae > Cyrtodaria > Cyrtodaria siliqua. The sequence continues at coordinate 85,894 of JAWPHD010006928.1, read as the reverse complement.
AGAAGAAATATTTACCGATCAAAATGACCAACACCACAATTATGACTTATCAACACTAAGACACTTGTTATCAACATAACAGAAACATAATTATATACAGGATCTTACATGAGTACTCATTCATTATTAAATTTATTAAAGGCAAAATGATATAATGCGAGGCTCTTGCAGAGCATTATACTGTTTTTGCTAACGAATTTAATAAATTCAATAATGAATAAGAACGAATGTTAGATTCTATTTATCACATAACTTATAACGTCACATTACGTCAGACAACGTACATTAACGTGACGTCCATGACGTCATTAACATTATGTTATACCACTAGTGGAATATCGAAAATACTGAATGGTGTTACTACACTCCCACACCGCATGGTATGTGATAAACCATGATATAACCCTCAGGGCACTAGTCGGCTTTTAGGGGACTGCGTCCAGGGCCCCAAGGAAGGGGAATTTTGCGTTGTTTTCATATCAAAGGGGAATTTCTGAAAAACACAATTTGTGTTTTTTATTATTTAAGTGGTACCATTCCAAATTGCAAAAAGTATGCTGTTTTCCAGTATTGGAGTTTAAAAATTTATAAAAAAAAATAGTTGTTTTTTTTAAGAGGGAAATTTTTCACAGGAAAAGGGGGAAAATATATACTTTTAGGGGAGGGGAATGGGGCCGAACGAATTTGAATTACTATGTTACTTCATCCACAGTACCCAAAACCCTTTAAATTATGGCTAACGTGCAAAGGCTTTAAAACAGGCCACATTAATATTCAAAATGGATAAAACAAACATTATAAAGTTACTAATGTATTACTAAAACATCTAGACTGACATTAAAGATTGCGAATAATATATCTAAATCTGAAATTATTTGAGTTCAGAATATTTAATTTTCAGTTTGAACATTTTGTAAACAGAATACTAGAGAATATAGGGGAGTTAGATATGTACATCAGACAGTATGATTGTATGTAAGTACGTTGGAAAGTGTTAGTGTTTAACTTTGTTTGCTTGTTTGTGTGTTTTGTTGTTATTGTTTTTCAAATAATTAATAATCCTTTTTTTTTGTTGTCTATGTTATCAGGTATCTACATATATGTTATGATGTCATCATGTTCATGTTTTATGTTTATTAATTAATTATTATTTAATATTATTATTATGTGTGTGTGATTTTTTTTTCTTTTCTTTTTTTTAGTTTGTGTGGACAAAAGCTGAATGTGAGGTGGCTGCGTACACAAGGGTGTGTGAGGCTGGCTGCTGATATCTTATTCTCTTATGTTTAACCAATTTAACAATAAGTACTGTAAATGTGTAAATAATAGAGGGCCACATTGAAGATTAGTTAAATTGTAACTAAATGTGTATTACCCTTTGTAAATAAAGTCTATTATTATAATTATTATTATTTACATTTTTGTCTGTCAGGTAGACGACACAAACCAGTGTTCAATACAGGGTATTATTGGTCTACATCATGTTTATAATTTTTCAGTTAAAGTAATATTATTATACTTGTTGTTTTTATCTCTATACAAACCAATAACCCAATAATAACAAGAGGTCAATGGCCTTGAAGCTCTACCGATAGGTTTTTGATAGCTAGATCAGCATTCCTGTGAAGTTTCATGAAAATCTGTCAAGTAGTTTCGGAGGAGTAGTCACTATAAGTTTTTACTATAAACAAAGGCGGCTGCTGGCATCCATGTTTAATGTCGAATCAAAATAATATTCAACAAGGACCAACATCATGTCATGCTGATCATTTTAGAAAAAGTCCCATATCAATATCACTTATAGTTTTCAAGAAGTAGTCGCTACAAATCTATTTATAGCCATGGCGGCCATCTTGAATTTCCGGCCGACCTGAAATTTTGCTAGGATCAACTTGATATCAAGAGCAACATACCTGTGAACTTTCATATAAACCCATCAAGTGGTTTCAGAGGAGTAGTCGCTACACGCTTTTACTATATAACTCTATCTAAACAAAGATGGCCGCTGGCAGCCATGTTTAATGTCGAATCAAAATAACTTTCGACAAGGATCAACAACATGTCCTGCTGATCATTTTAGAAAAAGTCCCATATCAATATCACTTATAATTTTCAAGAAGTATTCAGTACAAACTTGTTGTTTACAAATCTATTTTTAGCCATTGGCCATCCTGAATTTCTGGCCGGCCTGAAATTTTGCTGGGATCAATTAAGACATCAAGAGCAACATTCCTGTGAAGTTTCATGAAAATCCGTCATGTAGTTTCAGAGGAGTAGTCGCTACAAATTTTATTATATATAACCCTTATGTAAACAAAAATGGCCACTGGCAGCCCTGTTTAATGTCTTATTTTTAAAAGAATCAAACGATTTTCGACAAGGACCAACATCATGTCATGCTGATCATTTTAGAAAAAGTCCCATATCAATATCACTTACAGTTTTTAAAAAGTAGTCGCTACAATCTTGTTTTTTAAAAATATATTTTTAGTTGTGGTGGCCATCTTGGATTTCACATCAACATGAATTTTTGAAAGGATCAACTATACTTCATGGGCAACATTTCTGTAAAGTTTCATGGAAATCCATCCAGTATTTTCAGAGGAGTAGTCGCTACAAAAAAAAGTTTACCGACGAACGGACGGACACCCCACCATGGCATAAGCTCTGCTGATCTCTGCTCAGACGAGCTAATAATATACCGAGTCAAAAAAGAAAGTGCGCACTCAAATTTCCATAAAATCAACTTCATTACGAACATGACATTGTTGTAAACCTTTATGTCATGAATGTGTTCGAACAGCACAGACGATGAAGTATTACACTGATCAGGAGACATTCCTCCACCAACTAACAATGACTGTTATCTTTCCCTTCAACTCCATGCATTTTGCAATTTTAGTTTTTCTCTCTTTTGGCTTTGACGAACTCAAACTCTGTTAGTGAAGGAACTTTTTATACAAAGTTATCACTAATTTATTAATGAAAACATTTTGTATGTTTAAAAAAAAAAAAATCTAAATTTTTATCATAACAACATTTTGAATATTTCCAAATTAAGACGTGACACTTTCTCTTTTTTTTTTCTTTCTTTTTTTTTTGTTTGACTCGGTTTATAAATAATAATAAAAAGTGTACTTTAATAAACCAGACCGCAACAGTATAATTGTCCCATTTAAGACATCTGGAATGTGGGCAAAAGTTTGGCACAACTAGATCCGTTCCAACGATAACCTTCTATTAACCGCACGTATTATAATCCCAGGCGCAAAAAAGTAAATAATTACGCCTTTAAAAAAACGTCAGTAATACGATATGGACTTTTTTGTTAACCACTATTTTAAGTATTGGTGTGATTTCTAAAATAATGCATGAAAATTGATATAATAAATCGTACTTAACAATTTATATCACTTCAACTGATAGGTGTGTGTTAATCAATCTCTCTTTATAGACTGTGAACATGGTCTAATAGGCAACATTTTTAAGTGTGGTTAAAAAAGTCTATCTTCTCATAATCGATGACCAGAGATAGTTTAGTCAAATTTACACAAAAAAGTATATGAAGGTAGTAACCTATTAAAATATTTGACGTCTAATGCACTAAAACTCTTCCCAAATAATTCAAATGAAAGTCACCATTATATATGAATATTGGTTGAATTTTTGTTCAATTTAGTTGTTTATCTGCACGACAATGGCCGTGTCATGCATTTTGAACATACTCTTTACTTGTAATTACATACTTATATTCTTTCAAGTCTAGTGATCAGTCCATTTTCTCCATGGTTTGTAGTCAAGTTGTCTGGAGTTTAGATCCTGGCCAAGAATAGGGACAGGGGTAAAATCGGCCCCCACAACCCCGATATATTGTCATTTTTTGCCATGTTCCGACATTAAAGGTCTTCATCATGATCCCTGTTTTGTTTCATGGGCTGCATGAGTGGTGACATAAAAACAATTATCGTGGCTCCAGTGAAACATGGAGTGTTTACAATAAAATTTGCAGCAACCTTGAAGTTCTGCAGGTGAGAAGGTTCTGGGCCCATTCTATGTAATATTATCTCAATGTAAATGGAAGGGTCACTAACATTTATAATTATGTGTAAATAATCGTCACTAACATTTATATCTGTAAATAATGGTCACTAACATTTATGTCTGTAAATAATGGTCACTAACATTTATACCTGTAAATAATGGTCACTAACATTTATACCTGTAAATAATGGTCACTAAACATTTATGTCTGTAAAAAATGGTCACTAACATTTGTCTGTAAATAATGACCGTGACTAACATTATATATCTGTAAATAATGGTCACTAACATTTTGTCTGTAAATAATGACCGTGACTAACATTTATGTCTGTAAATAATGGTCACTAACATTTGTCTGTAAATAATGACCGTGACTAACATTTATACCTGTAAATAATGGTCACTAACATTTATGTCTGTAAATAATGGTCACTAACATTTATATCTGTAAATAATGGTCACTAACATATGTCTGTAAATAATGGTCACTAACATTTATGTCTGTAGGGTCTAAAAAAAAAAATATGTGTGTTTCCGGTTTCCCGACCGACCCTACTTTTTCACCGCCGACCCTAAATATTTTTAGCGAGATGAAAAAAAAAAAAATATATATAATTTTATTTATATATATTTTTTTTTTTTTTTTCATCTCAATCTTACAATCAAACAACAAATATTTCTTATTCAAATGATAGTTTTATTAGCATCAATTTAACATGAATTCATAGTTTAAACTTAACAAGTGTCAAACAGTTTGTATCCTGATGAGACACAGAGTTGTTAAGCATCTAATCTGGATCCAAACTGTTTGCAAAGGTTATCAAGAAGTTGCCTTAGTACAAAAATGGCATAATATATGCGAACAATATATATAAAAAAAAATATCTAAAAAAACCTACCTACCTACCCTAACTTTTTGACAGGGTGAAACCAGAAACACACATATATTTTTTTTAGGCCTAACTAATGGTCACTAACATTTATGTCTGTAACTAACGGTCACTAACATTTATGTCTGTAACTAATGGTCACTAACATTTATGTCTGTAACTAATGGTCACTAACATTTATGTCTGTAACTAATGGTCACTAACATTTATGTCTGTAACTAATGGTCACTAACATGTCTGTAACTAATGGTCACTAACATTTATGTCTGTAACTAATGGTCACTAACATTAATGTCTGTAACTAATGGTCACTAACATTTATGTCTGTAATTAATGGTCACTAACATTTATGTCTGTAATAAATGGTCACTAACATTTATGTCTGTAAATAATGGTCACTAACATTTATGTCTGTAACTAATGGTCACTAACATTTATGTCTGTAACTAACGGTCACTAACATTTATGTCTGTAACTAATGGTCACTAACATTTATGTCTGTAACTAACGGTCACTAACATTTATGTCTGTAACTAATGGTCACTAACATTTATGTCTGTAACTAATGGTCACTAACATTTATGTCTGTAATTAATGGTCACTAACATTTATGTCTGTAAATAATGGTCACTAACATTTATGTCTGTAACTAATGGTCACTAACTTTTATGTCTGTAACTAACGGTCACTAACATTTATGTCTGTAATTAATGGTCACTAACATTTATGTCTGTAACTAATGGTCACAAACATTTATGTCTGTAACTAACGGTCACTAACATTTATGTAAATAATGAGGCAACAATCTGAAGATGTTCGTATTGTGGCATAAGACTACTATTGAAGTAATTGCATAAATCTTGTGCAAAAATACTTTTTATTTTGTGACAAACCTACTGACAGGCAAGCATAACACTGTGTCTGGTAAACATTTGCATCAGGGGCTAGGGGCCTGTGATGTGCATCAGAGGACATGTGATGTACTATCAAGAGTTGGCATGTGATGTACTATTATGAATGGGCATGTGATGTACTATCAAGAGTGGGCATGTGATGTACTATTAAGAGTGGGCATGTGATGTACTATCATGAGTGGGCATGTGATGTACTATTATGAATGGGCATGTGATGTACTATCATGAATGGGCATGTGATGTACTATTATGAATGGGCATGTGATGTACTATCATGAATGGGCATGTGATGCAGTGCTCACACTGGCCATTTTAAATTAATAGCCACACAATTTTTAGTTAAGAAAATAATAGCCAACTTTAATGCGTAAGAAAATTTGGTCACGTCGTAAGAGCCAAATTTTCAATCAGGGTTTATTAGACTATCAGGGCCATGTGGCTATATTTTTCTTTTTGTCACCACTTTCTCCAAGTGAAAGAAATAGGAGCCTAGACTAGAATTTAAAATTTAAAAGTAGGATTCCAGGAACTCCTTACACATTGATAAAACAAAGAATGATGGATTAAATAATGAATAGAAATATACTTTAAGTATCTGTCATCTATATATCGTTTTTCTTTCCACCAACATGTATTTGTAAAGGACAGTTTTTCTCATTCGATTATGTAAAAACAAAAAATAAAAAAAATCCAAAATTATGTACCATCCGAAGTACTATGACACCGCACTTTTACGGTCCGAAAATTTCAAAACATTTAATCGAAATACCATCAATTACGAACTTTTTTCATGCATTATTGTGTTTTGAATGCCAAAAATGGTCTTTCTTATCAAAGGGGAAAGAAAACACAACCCTAATAGTAGGATAATGTAGTTTTATGTCATTAATTGTCGATCTCAAAGTTGTGACAAATTGAAACTGCCGACACGAAGCCAGGCACAATATTCAACTTCTTATTGTTTCAATGTTTTAATTACTTTATTGCAAGTGTTTTCACACTTCACAATACACATGGGAGTTTGCTACCTATCAGGATCATGATGGGATAGCTATTAATGCAGATGAAAGTAGCGACTATGTTCATAATAGTGCGTGCACAAATTAATTTCATCTCTTCGTAGTTTGTGTACAGAAAATCAAACAGGAAACTGTACCTACTGTTGGATGCGTAACGGATTGTCTGATTGGTCAATCGCCCGAAAGATAACAAATAACGGCATATCTGATTGGCTATTCGGTCCATTAATCACATGATGTTTGCGTGTATCAACAATGCCGATTATCCGACAACGAAGTGCCAATTAAGGGAATTAACAACTTTTACAAGCGATAATTGATAAGCGCGTGGCGACATTACAGGGGGTGTGAACGGATTATGTAATGTTTATTGCAGTCATTTATTACTTGGGTTACAGACCATTATACGAAAAATGTACAAAAAAAATAAAAAAAATATTAAAATAAAATAATCGCCATTTCTTGTCGACATTTCTTTAAAATAATCGACAGTATTATAAAATAATCGCAAATGGCGACCATGGCGTATGGTAGCGTGAGCACTGTGATGTACTATTATGAATGGGCATGTGATGTACTATCAAGAGTGGGCATGTGATGTACTATTATGAATGGGCATGTGATGTACTATCATGAATGGGCATGTGATGTACTATCATGAGTGGGCATGTGATGTACTATCATGAATGGACATGTGATGTACTATCATGAATGGGCATGTGATGTACTATTATGAATGGGCATGTGATGTACTATCATGAATGGGCATGTGATGTACTATTATGAATGGGCATGTGATGTACTATCAAGAGTGGGCATGTGATGTACTATTATGAATGGGCATGTGATGTACTATCAAGAGTGGGCATGTGATGTACTATCAAGAGTGGGCATGTGATGTACTATCATGAATGGGCATGTGATGTACTATCAAGAGTGGGCATGTGATGCACTATCATGAATGGGCATGTGATACACTATCAAGAGTGGGCATGTGATGCAATATCATGAATGGGCATGTGATGTACTATCAAGAGTGGGCATGTGATGTACTATCAAGAGTGGGCATGTGATGTACTATCATGAATGGGCATGTGATGTACTATCAAGAGTGGGCATGTGATGCACTATCATGAATGGGCATGTGATACACTATCAAGAGTGGGCATGTGATGCACTATCATGAATGGGCATGTGATGTACTATCAAGAGTGGGCATGTGATGTACTATCATGAATGGGCATGTGATGTACTATCAAGAGTGGGCATGTGATGTACTATCAAGAGTGGGCATGTGATGTACTATCATGAATGGGCATGTGATGTACTATCAAGAGTGGGCATGTGATGCACTATCATGAATGGGCATGTGATACACTATCAAGAGTGGGCATGTGATGCACTATCATGAATGGGCATGTGATGTACTATCAAGAGTGGGCATGTGATGTACTATCATGAATGGGCATGTGATGTACTATCAAGAGTGGGCATGTGATGTACTATCAAGAGTGGGCATGTGATGTACTATCAAGAGTGGGCATGTGATGTACTATCAAGAGTGGGCATGTGATGCACTATCATGAATGGGCATGTGATACACTATCAAGAGTGGGCATGTGATACACTATCATGAATGGGCATGTGATGTACTATCAAGAGTGGGCATGTGATACACTATCAAGAGTGGGCATGTGATGCACTATCAAGAGTGGGCATGTGATACACTATCAAGAGTGGGCATGTGATGCACTATCATGAGTGGGCATTTTAACTATCATTTATTATTTGCATGATATTTGGTTTAAACCTATTTTATTTTTTCAATGGTTTACAACATTGCATATATACATTGTACAATTACATTAAAGGATTAGAATGAAAGCAAACTTCTTATAGAATTCTTCTCCTAGGAAAGATTGTTTGTAATAAATAACCATGACGGTTATATTTATTATTAGAGCTGTGAACTTCATTCAAAACATTACAAGTGTAGCAAAAAATAACAAAGATAACATATAAACGTTCAGCAAAAAGAAAATGCTAATTATAAGGCAAAAAAAAATATATGAAGCTAAGGTAATTTAGATTCAAACAATAAAGACATGATACATTATATTGGAAAATAAATGAGGAATTATATATATTTTAGGGGGAAAAAAATAGTGAAAACATTTGGGATACACAGGACGGTGACAGTGGGGTGGGGCAACGAGCGCATGCAGAACAAATCGCGTATAGCCTTCCCCTGTTCAAATAAATAAGATAGTAGTAGGCAGCTTCCTAGTTTAATTTTTGTTAGAAAATACAATTAAAACCGTTTACTCAACATGATGTACCTGTGCGCAGCTTCGAATATAGCTATGTTTGTTTGGATTGCGAGCGACGGGTCTCCATATAATAGTATATTTAATGAGACGTTACAAAGTGGTATTAATGTATTTAACATTTCTCTACGAATGTTGTCATAAAGAGGGCAGTTCAAAAAGAAGTGGTGTGTATTTTCGATGCTTCCACATTGACATGTCGGTGAATCCGTAATATTTTTTGAGTACAGGTCATGATTTAGTGAGCTACATTTAGTGCGAAGACGAGTATGAAGAAGTTGTGCCCGTCTAGAACCTTTGTAATAGTATGATGGGGTATGCACTTGGTTACGGTATAAGTAATGTTTGAAAGAGTCAATGGAAGCGGCATTTCTGGCCTCCGGTGGAAGTTTGTTCCACTCACGAGTAGCAGAAGGAAGGAATGAATCGAAGTAAAGATTTGTTCTTGAACTAATGGTTTGAAAATCATTTGCATTGCGTAAATTGTAGTTAGATGCAGCGTGAACTGGTGTTGGGACTAACAATGATAGGTACTGAGGTGTTAAACCATTAATCATTTTATAGTATAAGATGAGTTTGTGTTTTTTCCTACGCGAGTCGAGAGATTCCCAGCCTACCTCTTGATTTAAATTGTGAAGTGACACTAGTTTAGTTGTACCCGTAGCAATTCTTGCAGCTTCGTTTTGTATTTTATCAAGCTCATTTTTTTCGTAAGCTGTACATGCAATTATCCCATGTGACGTCAGCATATTCTAAAAGTGGCCTTATAAAAGATATGTATATTGTTTCAAGTGCTTTCCTATCTAACTGGTGTTTTAACTTCCTCATTATGTTTATTCTAGGCCATGCTTTTGATTGAATGTATTCAATATGAGAGTGCCAACTACAATCATTAGAAAATATTAAACCAAGATGCTTATGGGAGGTGACTTCTTGTATGTGTTGGTCTAACATCATAAGTGGTGGATGCACTGGTTTGTTGCGTTTACGCGAAATAAGTAATGCTTCCGTTTTGGTAGGATTAAACGTTACAAGCCATTTGTTAGACCATTCGGTAAGTTTTTGTATGTCAGAGTTTAGTGTATTTGCAGATTCTGCAATTACATTGTTATGTTCTATAATAATATAAAGACTAGTATCATCGGCGAATAAGCGTATGTTAGAAGAGATATCAGCAACAATGTCATTAATATAAACAAGAAAAAGAAGGGGTCCTAAGATGGATCCTTGAGGGACGCCCGCATTTATAGATATTTGTACCTGAACATACCTGAGAAGTCTGCTGCAGAGGTGAATGGAGCCTCATCAATGTTGCCATGGTTACAGTCGTCACTGTCGTCGTCTGGGTGACAGAACAGAAGGACCCCAGCAGCACCGAACTGTCCTGCCCATCTCACCTAGTAATGGAAGGTAGTCGTATAACAACATTTTAAAACATAACACTTCCACATTATCTCTGCCACTTGAAACAGCTAGGGGTCCGATATATTTGTTTATATTCTCAAACTGTGACACTCAAATAAATTATTCTTTTTTTTAACATATACATCATGCATTAACAAACATCAGTGAATGTTACCTGAATTGTTAACTTGCATTTTTGAATATGTCTTATTCGATGGGGTCCCTTTTATCAGCTGTTATCTAGTGTGATGGCAAAAATGTCCCACTTCAAAGGTTGACATAAATAATATTACAGTATAAGTGGGGTTTAACATAGCTTTTAACATTACAATCTTTTAGTCACATCGCAACGGTGTCAACTTGTAGCAGTGAGCTAAATGCTTAATGTTATATTGTGCTGCCACACAGGAAGACTACACTGCAGACTCATGACACGATACCCCACCCACACACATTATAATGACACCACGATACCCCTTCCAGTCACATTATAATGACATCACGATACCCACCCAGTCACATTATAATGACACCACGATACCCCACCCAATCACATTATAACGACATCACGATACCCCTTCCAGTCACATTATAATGACACCACGATACCCACCCAGTCACATTATAATGACACCACGATACCCACCCAGTCACATTATAATGACATCACGATACCCACCCAGTCACATTATAATGACACCACGATACCCCACCCAATCACATTATAACGACATCACGATACCCCTTCCAGTCACATTATAATGACATCACGATACCCACCCAGTCACATTATAATGACACCACGATACCCCACCCAATCACATTATAACGACATCACGATACCCTTTCCAGTCACATTATAATGACACCACGATACCCCACCCAATCACATTATAACGACATCACGATACCCCTTCCAGTCACATTATAATGACATCACGATACCCACCCAGTCACATTATAATGACACCACGATACCCCACCCAATCACATTATAACGACATCACGATACCCCACCCACACACATTATAATGACACCACGATACCCCTTCCAGTCACATTATAATGACATCACGATACCCACCCAGTCACATTATAATGACACCACGATACCCCACCCAATCACATTATAACGACATCACGATACCCCTTCCAGTCACATTATAATGACACCACGATACCCACCCAGTCACATTATAATGACACCACGATACCCACCCAGTCACATTATAATGACATCACGATACCCACCCAGTCACATTATAATGACACCACGATACCCCACCCAATCACATTATAACGACATCACGATACCCCTTCCAGTCACATTATAATGACATCACGATACCCACCCAGTCACATTATAATGACACCACGATACCCCACCCAATCACATTATAACGACATCACGATACCCTTTCCAGTCACATTATAATGACACCACGATACCCCACCCAATCATATTATAACGACATCACGATACCCCTTCCAGTCACATTATAATGACATCACGATACCCACCCAGTCACATTATAATGACACCACGATACCCCACCCAATCACATTATAACGACATCACGATACCCTTTCCAGTCACATTATAATGACACCACGATACCCCACCCAATCACATTATAACGACATCACGATACCCCTTCCAGTCACATTATAATGACATCACGATACCCACCCAGTCACATTATAATGACACCACAATATCCACCCAGTCACATTATAATATACACATTAAATCAATGTGGGCGACCTCGCTTCTTTCCTTTCAAATACCTTGACATGCCTTACATATTGATTACAATTACCTTGTAACACGACGTGCTAGAAGTACACATCAGCACACTACAGAATACAGTTGTTCACATGTAAGGGATACGTGTGCGTTAGAGTGTGCATTACAACACATATCAGTGCTCACACTGGCCACTTTAAATTAATAGACACACATTTTTTAGTTAAGAAAATAATAGCCAAATTTAATGCGTAAGAAAATTTGGTCAGTCGTAAGAGCCAAATTTTCAATCAGATTTTATTAGACTATCAGGGCCTCCTCTGGCTATATTTTTCTTTTTGTCACCACTTTCTCCAAGTGAAAGAAGTAGGAGCCTAGACTAGAATTTAAAATTTAAAAGTAGGATTCCAGGAACTCCTTACACATTGATAAAACAAAGAATGATGGATTAAATAATGAACAGAAATATACTTTATGTATCTGTCATCTATATATCGTTTTTCTTTCCACCAACATGTATTTGTAAAGGACAGTTTTTCTCATTCGATTATGTAAAAAAAAAAAAATCAAAAAAAAAAAATCCGAAATTATGTACCATCCGAAGTACTATGACACCGCACTTTCACGGCCCGAAATTTCAAAACATTTAATCGAAATACCATCAATTACGAACTTTTTTCATGCATTAATGTGTTTTGAATACCAAAAATGGTCTTTCTTATCAAAGGGGAAAGAAAACACAACCCTAATAGTAGGATACTGTAGTTTTATGTCATTAATTGTCGATCTCAAAGTTGTGACAAATTGAAACTGCCGACACGAAGCCAGGCACAATATTCAAACTTCATATTGTTTGAATGTTTTAATTACTTTATTGCAAGTGTTTTCACAGTTCACAATACATATGGGAGTTTGCTACCTATCAGGATCATGATGGGATAGCTATTAATGCAGATGAAAGTAGCGACTATGTTCATAATAGTGCGTGCACAAATTAATTTCATCTCTTCGTAGTTTGTGTACAGAAAAACAAACAGGAAACTGTACCTACTGTTGGATGCGTAACAGATTGTCTGATTGGTCAATCGCCTGAAAGATAACAAATAACGGCATATCTGATTGGCTATTCGGTCCATTAATCACATGATGTTTGCGTGTATCAACAATGCCGATTAACCGACAACGAAGTGCCAATTAAGGGAATTAACAACTTTTACAAGCGATAATTGATAAGCGCGTGGCGACATCACAGGGGGTGTGAACGGATTATGTAATGTTTATTGCGGTCATTTATTACTTGGGGTGTCAAACAGACCATTATACGAAAAATGTATAATAAAAAAAATAAAAATAAAATAAAATAATCGCCATTTCTTGTCGACATTTCTTTAAAATAATCGACAGTATTATAAAATAATCGCAAATGGCGACCATGGCCTATGGTAGCGTGAGCACTGCATATAAACTGTTCACTGTTACCATGTGTAATTATAAGATTGCATTATCAAAGTGAAAAATATAAAGGAACTGTTGCTACCTTACCATCAGCAATAATGAAAACCAATGAAAATTTAAAAAAAAGAAAGAAGGGAAATCACCTTCCTGGGCATTAACACGGCGCCTCGATCAACTGCGCTATTGAGGCCTGTGAATGTTTCGTCCCTAATATACATATAATAGTAATGATTACATGCTACATTTTCAGTAGACTGGTTTACGAAAACGTCATTTCAGCAAGTGAAATGGTGACCTTTCAACATTACAAAATATGTGTTTATACCATTCAAGTTTTTCAGACGAGTTCTCTAGGAATTCAAGTTGTAAAGCATGCTTATTGCCACTTACATAAGTCACAGTCTGTTAACCATAGACAATTATAAAACCCATATAACATACAACAAAACTGATGATAAACGTAAAATCTTGAGTGATTATGGCATCTTTGTATTGTGATAGAATTTACATTTACCGATAAGTTTAAATAGACAAATTGTACGTAATATACCGTATATTCCCCCTTTAAGTGCACGCCACCCACAGCACCACCCCAACCAACTGACGCGTAGCTAGACTACTTTTCGTCATACGGAAGGTTGATTGCAATACTAATACATCATTAACATTGCTTTGAGATCCATTATTATTATATTTTCTTGTCAAAATTTTCGTATGCAGCTGCTTTAGATATTATTCTTATTATTTCTAATGTCCTCGTATAAATGCCCCACTTTTGTAAAATGCAACGCTCCCAGGGGCATTTAAATGGAGGTATAAAGTATATATATATTTATATATACAAATATGCATGATGTGAAACCCCAAACATGTCAGAGCTATTCAATCCTTACAAATAATTTTATGATAATAATTTCACACAGTTAAGTCTTACAATTGAGGTAATACATTTTATATTTGATACATTGAAATATACATAGAAACAGACTTCAAGTAACATAAATTTATACAGATTAAATGAATACAGTGTCAATGAAAGAAAAATCTATTTTGCAAGTTTTATACCTCGAGGCATCACTTTTTTGTGCGATAGCAAAACACTCATACTTAATGCAGAATGAATAGCAAACATCACTCTTCTTACAACTAACTTTAGACTGATTACAGGTAGATTAGATGATAGCATTATAAAACTGTCAACAGTAAAAACCATCTGCTTTTGAGAAATACTTCTTAATGTTTACATATGAACATAGCGCTATGACACTTGTGATGAGTCGGTAGCTCTGTCGTGGATTCTAGCCATAACTAGTGTATCAAGTCTGGCACACACAGACAGCTTATCCCTCACTCCTTGACCCTTGATAGCTCATCGTTTCTAGCCATAACTAATGTATCAAGTCTGGCACACACAGACAGCTTATCCATGACTCCTTGACCCTTGATAGTTGATCTGTCGTGGACTGTAGCCATAACTAGTGTATCAAGTCTGACACATGCAGACAGCTTATCCATGACTCCTTGCCCCTTGATAGCTCTGTCATGGAGTCTAGCCATAACTAATGTATCAAGTCTGACACACGCAGACAGCTTATCCATGACTCCCTGCCCCTTGATAGCTCTGTCGTGGAGTCTAGCCATAACTAGTGTATCAAGTCTGGCACACACAGACAGCTTATCCATGACTCCCTGCCCCTTGATAGCTCTGTCGTGGATTCTAGCCATAACTAATGTATCAAGTCTGCCACACACAGACAGCTTATCTATGACTCCCTGATAGCTCTGTCGTGGATTCTAGCCATAACTAATGTATCAAGTCTGGCACACACAGACAGTTTATACATGACTCCATGCCCCTTGATAGCTCTGTCGTGGATTCTAGCCATAACTAATGTATCAAGTCTGCCACACACAGACAGCTTATCTATGACTCTCTGCCCCTTGATAGCTCTGTCGTGGATTCTAGCCATAACTAATGTATCAAGTCTGGCACACACAGACAGCTTATTCATGACTCCATGCCCCTTGATAGCTCTGTCGTGGATTCTAGCCATAACTAATGTATCAAGTCTGCCACACACAAACAGCTTATTCATGACTCCATGCCCCTTGATAGCTCTGTCGTGGATTCTAGCCATAACTTATGTATCAAGTCAGGCACACACAGACAGCTTATTCATGACTCCATGCCCCTTGATAGCTCTGTCGTGGATTCTAGCCATAACTAATGTATCAAGTATGGCACACACAGACAGTTTATACATGACTCCATGCCCCTTGATAGCTCTGTCCAGGATTCTAGCCATAACTAATGTATCAAGTCTGCCACACACAGACAGCTTATTCATGACTCCATGCCCCTTGATAGCTCTGTCGTGGATTCTAGCCATAACTAATGTATCAAGTCTGCCACGCACAGACAGCTTATTCATGACTCCATGCCCCTTGATAGTTTTGTCATGGATCCATGACTAATGTATCAAGTCAGGCACACACAGACAGCTTATATGTGTTAACATATCAAATATGTTAAAGGGTGTACATCAATTCAAGCTAATTTATTAAAAATATTCCAATTCATGGTAAAATGTCATATCAACCATATAGTGTTGAGTTGTTTAGGACTAAACATTGAATTTATGTATTTTTTTAATGGCATCTGGCTTAACCCTTAACCCGCTAAGCAGGACTATAATAGCCTTTGCATCCATTGTAAACCCAGATCAGCCTGCGAGTAACTGATCAGTCGTTTCCCCCAAAACACCAATGGAATGGTCTTAATTCAAATAAAGAACATATATATAGGTATCGGGCTGCGCACAATATGACCTATTTATGTGCCGACGTGGCGTAAAACACCATTCATTCATTCATTCAGTTCTCTCGTCGTTCCAATGTGTGGGAGTCTAACATGATAACCTAGGACAGCATGTTACTGTGCAAAATGAATTTTCTTGTATAAGGGTTAATTTTTAGGCTCATTCATTACGTTTAGGACCTTAGAATAGAAAATATCATTATTTTTGATCAATTTTGGGTCAAACCCCTATAAAAACTTATGTTTAGTAATTAAATCACAGGCTCTTTATAGAAAAAGGAAAGAAACAAAGCTCAGCAAGGGTTCACAATCAGATTTCCAGTGTGGAATGCTGTATTTTAAATTTAAACAAGAGGTCAATGACCTTGAAGCTCTACTGATTGATTTTGATTTCAGGAAGTTGTCGCTACAGACTTGTTTTTTGAAAATCTATTTTTAACCGTGGCGGCCATCTTGAATTTCCGGCCGACCTGAAATTTTGCTAGGATCAATTAGACATTAAGAGCAACATTCCTGTGAAGTTTCATGAAAATCCGTCAAGTAGTTTCAGAGGAGTAGTCGCTACAAGTTTTCATTATATAACCCTATGTAAACAAAGATGGCTGCTGGTAGCCATGTTTAACGTCAAATCAAAACGATTTTCGACAAGGACCAACATCATGTCATACTGATCATTTTAGAAAAAGTCCCATATCAATATCTCTTATAGTTTTGAAGAAGTAGTCGCTACAAACTTATTTATTTTAAATCTATTTTTAGCTGTGGCGGCCATCTTGAATTTCCGGCCGACCTGAAATTTTTCTAGGATCAACTAGACATCAAGAGCAACATTCCTGTGAAGTTTCATGAACATCCGTCAAGTAGTTTCAGAGAAGTAGTCGCTACAAGTTTTTACTATATAACTCTATGTAACCAAAGATGGCCACTGGCAGCCATGTTTAACGTCGAATCAAAATAATTTTCCACAAGGATCAACATCATGTCATGCTGATCATTTTAGAAAAAGTCCCATATCAATATCACTTATAGTTTTCAAGAAGTAGTCGCTACAAACTTATTTTTTAAAAATCTATTTTTAGCTGTGACGGCCATCTTGAATTTCTGGCAGTTCTGAAATTTTGCTAGGATCAATTAGACATCAAGAGCAACATTCCTGTAAAGTTTCATGACAATCCGTCAAGTAGTTTCAGAGGAGTAGTCGCTACAAGTTTTTACTATATAACTCTATGTAACCAAAGATGGCCACTGGCAGCCATGTTTAACGTCGAATCAAAATAATTTTCCACAAGGATCAACATCATGTCATGCTGATCATTTTAGAAAAAGTCCCATATCAATATCACTTATAGTTTTCAAGAAGTAGTCGCTACAAACTTATTTTTTAAAAATCTATTTTTAGCTGTGACGGCCATCTTGAATTTCTGGCAGTTCTGAAATTTTGCTAGGATCAATTAGACATCAAGAGCAACATTCCTGTAAAGTTTCATGACAATCCGTCAAGTAGTTTCAGAGGAGTAGTCGCTACAAGTTTTTACTATATAACTCTATGTAAACATAGATGGCCGCTGCAGCCATGTTTAACGTTGAATCAAAACGATTTTTGACAAGGATCAACATCATGTCATGCTGATCATTTTAGAAAAAGTCCCATATCAATATCCCTTATAGTTTTCAAGAAGTAGTCGCTACAAACTTGTATTTTAAAACTCTATTTTTAGCTTTGGCGGCCATCTTGGATTTCACATCAACATGAATTTTTGCTAGGATCAACTAGACTTTATGGGCAACATTTCTGTAAAGTTTCATGAATATCCATCCAGTAGTTTCAGAGGAGTTGTCGCTACAAATAAAAGTTTACGGACAGACAGACGGACGGACGACGGACGCCGCACCACGGCATAAGCTCTGCTGATCTCTGATCAGTAGAGCTAAAAATCACTTCAAGTACTAAAATGAACTTTTGTTAAGTGTTGTCAGACAAAATCAATATAAATTCCAGGTGTCTTCCTGGTCTGTGTACTTAAAGAAACTATTTAAGGCAGTCTTCAGTTAATCTTTATGTTCAACTTCTGTTATTGTGTCGGCCAATCTATTGTCCTGTAGATTTAAGGCGGACTAGATATAATCTTTATTTTCATATTCTGTTGTAGTCGCAGCA
Organism: Cyrtodaria siliqua; assembly: GCA_037043455.1. Lineage (NCBI taxonomy): Eukaryota > Metazoa > Mollusca > Bivalvia > Adapedonta > Hiatellidae > Cyrtodaria > Cyrtodaria siliqua. Next base: position 67,121 of record JAWPHD010006928.1, on the reverse strand, counting down.
CAACTATTGTTGTGAAGTAAACCATGTAATCTTGTTCAATGCTGTTGCCATTTCCATTTTCAAAAACATAAGAATTGTGAAATTATCAAAGACCATACATAACATTTGAACCTTCTACCGTGTGGTCCATGTATATTTGTGCCCTTGTAGAAATGTGTCTCTATTTTGGCTTAAAAAGAACAAAATATGAATTATTATCGAAGAAAGAAATGTGCAGTGAACTATAAGCATGATAAGGTATGGGACATAAGTTTTGTCTGTACTTTAAGACTCTCTCACGCAAAATCAATCCCACGAACCCGAACATCCCTGCGATCATGAGTGATTTGTATAATGAACCATCCTTACTGGTACAATTCACAAACATTCTTTGAGATTGTTCGATGGTCCATCCTCAATGATACAATTCACCTCGCCTTCTGGGAGACTGGTATCTGGTCCATCCTCAATGATACAATTCACCTCACCTTCTGGGAGACTGGTATCTGGTCCATCCTCAATGATACAATTCACCTCACCTTCTGGGAGACTGGTATCTGGTCCATCCTCAATGATACAATTCACCTCACCTTCTGGGAGACTGGTATCTGGTCCATCCTCAATGATACAATTCACCTCACCTTCTGGGAGACTGGTATCTGGCCCATCCTCAATGGTACAATTCACCTCACCTTCTGGGAGACTGGTATCTGGCCCATCCTTACTGATATAATTAACAAACCTTCTGGGAGACTGGTATCTGGCCCATTCTTACTGATATAATTCACAAACCTTCTGGGAGACTGGTACCTGGCCCATCCTTAATGATATAATTCACAAACCTTCCGGGAGACTGGTATCTGGCCCATCCTCAACACCATGATGGCCCCCGCTACAGAAACGTTGTACACCTTCAGCTGTAGGAAGTCCAGGTATGTACCTTGGTTACCATACAGAACAGGTCCCTGAAAGTGGAATACCAACACATGGATGGAATTAAACATGTGTAGTATATCACGAAATGCTGAAAAGTTGGTGATGCCACAATAATGTTGTAACAAAATATAAGTTGAAAGTAACTTTGGAGGAGCCCATGAATTGAAATTGTAATGTATTCATCCTTTAATTGGAAACCATCAGAATTCAAGTAAATATGCTTAGACTGGGATGGAATGAAGCTGAGTTTACAGTTTAAATTTATGTTTTACGAAACTACCGCATCAACATAAAACAAATTTCAGACATTAGACCGTTGACAACTCGTGCATTTACCATTCTAAAAAGGTTATCTCTCACAAATATTGATCATCCCAATTGTTCCTTTGCAGAAATTTTCTACATCTGACAACAGAATATGAGAAGGTTCTAGGCCAATTCTGCATAGTTTTTAAATGACGAGAGGACCTTATGTTTTCATTCCTCGATTTTGTGTTGGTGCAATACGAAACCAAATTCAAATCTCAACTCGTAGTTTTGCCTTTGCTCCAAATATCAATCAAATTAATTAAACTGAATTGTATTTTATAGTCGCACCAACAGCTAAGGTTATATTGCAACTTCCTAGCTTCCATTAGTGGAGAAAGACCCCAGGTTCGCGTTTGGGCGAATTTCGTGCGGGCATCTGGGTAGAACTAGCTGACATTCAGCAAACCAGCTGGATAGATTCATCACATAAAAATTCCTAAGTCCCATGAGGGCCTAAACCCACAGCGATGAGTGGCAAGTGATTTCAAGTCAGAGACTCTAACCACTCGGCCATGGATGCTCTAAATATACATCAAGATGACATTCAGATCTATGATAATAAATTACCTGTACTTTCCCAGGAGGTGAAAATGCTACAAAGGGGAACCCTCCTTCAGTTTCAACCTCTTTTTCATCCCTGTTCCTATTTATAGTTAAATTGTCTTTGGTGCTGCCATCTGGGTGCAGAATCTCCAGTTTATTGGGATGTTCCGGATCAGGGTAGGTAACCACCAACTCTTCTTCTTGGGTTTCCACGCGATCAAATCCAAACTTTCTAAATTCTTTTTCGACAAGTTGAGCAGACAGTTTATCCCAATCAGGGTTTGACACTGAGTCAGTTAATGCAGATAAATCCCTGGAAAATAAAATATTAATATCTATGTATAAAAATGTTTGTACAAACAAATCTAGGATTCAGATCTTGGATTCAATACCGACGACAGTCACAATAGTTGGCTTGTTATATCCATGTGGGAGAAAGCGTTCCGCCTCTCCACTCTCAAGGATTACTGAAGAACAAAATCCCCCTTTAGGTCTCACTAAACAGTTATTTCCCTTACCAGTCATGGTAGGAACTTTCTTGTGCTTAAAAAAAAAATCTGTTGATTCAGTTCTTGTTTATTTTTTAAAATGTGCAAAAAATTTCTCTTTTTTTTTGTTGCAGGTGACAAGAATGGGACAAGTTCATGATTTCATACATGTTTGGATAAGCCTGAATGTTTTAGAGCCCAGATCTGAGATTCTTGCATACCAGACAAGGAAATTCTTCATTTTACCGGGGCTAGATATTTCAGGGATGTTAAAATTTGGAAAAATCCACTATCCAAAAATCATCGGTAAGCATCCTGTAAAGTTTATAATGAAGCAATCGGCTGAAACATGTGGGAGAAGATAGACACACAAACTTTTCAGGACAGACGGACGGATGGACATGGCTAACGCTATATGCCCCCTCACCATTCGGTGGTGGGGGCATAAAAGGTAGCATAAAGTAATTGAAGCTTATAAAACACCCAATGGAATTATTTGAAGTGCTAGCTTGCTGCCACTTCCTTGCAGGGCCGTACAAATCCTGTAGCCCGACGCCCGGGACTAGTCCAAAACCAAAGTCGGACGTGTCACTTTTTCAAAGATTTCAGTCCCGGACTAGTCCAATTTTAAAAAAAGAGAAAGTCGGGCGTGTCACTGTTTGAAAGATTTCAGTCCCAGATTTGTCAAATTTACAATGTCGGCCACCTGTCATAAAACAACCCCCGCACACTTCTCAATGTAATCCTTTAATTGCACTTGCTTATGTAATGCAATTAGCATCCACAGTGGCGATCATCCAATACCCCGGGCAATTTTATCAACAATCTACCATGCCAGAAGTCCCGCCTCCAAATTACTTAAATTGACAGTGGGCATTGTCGACATTATCCAATCAATTGACCCGATCTATTTTAATCCAGACCCGCTAGCCTATGAAACGACTACCACATGTAAATCACATGTTCGTCATGTGATTACCTGTTTGTCACGTGGTGAGCTGAAAATGGCGATACACTGAAACAATAATACTAACACGTTGATTAATTCGCAATCTTTCGATGAGTAAAGAAACTCAGGACGTTTGATAATGGAAGCATGTTTGATATGAAACGGTAGGTGTGATTTTTTATTGTTTCTCAGTGTATTGTTGAGCGTAATTGTAACAGACTTGAAAGGCGGGTGGGGTAACGGTTTGTGCATAGTTAGTGTACTAATTACGTTCGAAGAATTGAGTTGTCAAACAATTAAAATAAAAACAAAACGAACTGATACACATAATCAGTTTGATTTCGTATTCGGAAGTGCTAACGTTTACATTTCAAAAATGAGTTTGTTGAACTTTTTCAGTGTTAAACATAAGGAAAATTTTCAGAGTGAAAGTAAAAATAAAAAGAGGAAAAATGTAGAATGTGATACAGCCAATCAAAAAGTCAAAATCATCTGGTGTCGTGGACAAAAACATAAAAAATAAAAAATGCAGATGTGATTCTTACTATTGCTACTGTTTCACCCAATGGCAGTCTACAATCTATACCACTGAAACATACATTAATTGTCTGAAGAGTAAATAAGGATTGTTTCCTTTACTGTGTGTAATGAATTGTAATGAGTATGCAAGACGCAGTTTTAACAATTACTGAATTGAATGTTGTTTAACGGCTCATCAACACAGTATATGTTATTTAGAGCCGCCCCAGAGAGAGGGGAAAGATACATAGGAATCCGGGAACTGTGCCCTACTCTTATTATCGAATAGATTCCTATGGTTCTTTAACGTGCTTGGATGATAGACCGATACACGGGACCGCCCGGTTTACGTCCCCATCCGACGGACGAGGCTAAGGAAAAGTGTCTTGCCCAAGAACACACCGACGGAACTCAGTTGCACCACAGAGGATTGAACCCGGGGCCTGAGAAATCGAAAAAATTCAGGACTTGTGTCCATTTTTTGGGATTATTCCCAATTTTTTTGGGAAGAGTCACTTTTGACAGGGTGACTAGTCCCGGACTAGTGGCTAAAAAAACTATTTGTACAGCCCTGCCTTGCATAATTTAAGCTGACTATGGTGATGACAAAACCAGCAACAGCACAATTAAAGTCTCATATTCATTTGTAAAACTGGGAATAATTGGTGTGAAATAGCACCCCATTTACACTCTGTTATGAGGTATTATACAGACCATTATGGCATAGGTAGATTTATAGGTGTCATTATGGTAGATTACATCGCTGGTAATTCATGTGCAGAACAAATTCATTCTTGTGGTAGCCCACATTTAATTATGTGGTAACTGCCTTTATTTTGTAATAATAACTAAGGCATAGTTTACTTATATATTGAGTCGAAAATGAAAGTGCCCACTCAAACCTTCATAATCAACCCATTATGAATTATTGCATTGTCAGGAGCTGAGTTTTTGAGTATTTTACTCATGGGTCAAAATCAGATAAAAGGAAATAATAACGTCCATGACACTACAATTTTCAACTTCACAGTTTAGCTATAATTCCACTTGGATTAGATCAAGATTTATCCTAATTTTTGGTTTATGCCCAAAAAAAGATAGTTTATCAATCTAATTGGTTTGTTTTTGACTGTAATAACAGAGCGCACAAATGAGACGGGCGTTATGTTGACAATTTTTCCTCCATAATTCTGCTTATCCCTTTCTATATTCTGTGCAGGTAAAATCTACTTCCAAGTAGTTGAGCACATTCTTTCAATTGAAAGAAAACACAATATGGAGAGAGTTTCCCTCGTCTCAGGATCTTACCTGTTTTAAAGTGAAGTGCGTTACTGGTTTTTACCCCCCCCCCCCCCCACTTTTCTTTTTTTTTCATTTCCATATTAGACTTTTCAATACTTTTCATACAATACTGCAAAACTGCAGTAATTATTTATTGAGTACATTATTACCAGGATAAAAATTCATCTTATTTGATGCAACTCTTTATTCAAAAAGAGTAGAAGTTATGTTTGACAATTTGACAATTACAAGAAAGTGACGGTCGTTATGTGTGACATTGTCTAATAGTATTCATTGTCAATTTCGGAATACAAAATGGGATCCGTTTGCATATATATATTGTTACCTAAAAAGTGTACGATCAACTGTTCAGATCAGAATTTTTGTTGGAGCTTTAATAATGCTGATTACTTTGAACAACCCAGTGCGCGATCGGCAGTTAAGTTTGAGCTTAGCATACTAACCTGACGTTACTATCCATCCGCTCCTTCGTCAAAATGTCACTTCCTTGACAATACTGACATGGGAAAACACTATGTGCAAAGCAGAGAATAGTTTACAGTACATTTTCATTGTAGTTTTTGGTAAATAGTTGGAAATTACAATCACTTTATTGGTCACCAGTAAGTATACTTGATATATTGAAATCTTATTGAATGCTTGTGACGGACGTTATGGTGAAAAATGTGTTGACCGACAAACTATACTCATCATGCTTTCCTCTTTATTGGCTGTGTACACTTGAATTGATGACGTAGTTCGCAAATAGCCTCATTATGAATAAATATTAATGTGGTAAATGTACGTGTACTTGACTCGGGTATCTGCCAGACGATCACATACGATCACATACGGAGGTTATGAACTTGACAGACAAACGATCGTCATCAGTAACATGTTTTATTTTATTTATAAAACTACTCCGTATGAGTAAAACAAATATTTATATAAATAGTGTATGCTTTTTTCATTACTTCGTCGAAAACTGCAGGCTCAAGAAGTGACGCACCATTGTAATATTCGGTTGAAAACATAGACAATCATTTTGACAGACAGCATAACTACCACTACGCATTTTTCTTAGTATTTTGTTTTCTACTTTATATTGCAAAAATTATCATTACAATCACATGATTAAGTAGGACAACCATTGTTATTGAAATGTAAAATAAAAACGTTCTCCCTTTGTGAAAAACAACTATGTTTGTGACTCGTTTGACATAGCACCTCCACCACACCTCGTAAGGAGGCTCTAAAATCTTGACATTTTCGGACAAAATTGGAGAAATTTCATACAAGTACCGAAACTATTAATATCAAATTAACTCTGGTATCTCCTTGCCATAAATAATAGGTGAACACATAGCAACTGGATGTTTTATTCAATACATCAAAGAAATATTTACAGAAAAAGTGACGGAGGTTATTATTTCCATTTATCTGATTATGACCCTCATACTTTGTTACAAAACCCCTCAGTTGTTTAAAATTGTGAGTATCATGAACTTCCTACAAAAACTCATAAATTTTAAAAATTATGAGTATTATATTTGTATGTATTGTCCTGTAGAACAGTTTATTTTATATTTACATGATGAAAATTGTTTCAAGCATGTGTCTAATATATATATCTTACTGTCATATAGTGTTTCTTTTGTTTTTACTTCAATTCCATTTAATCAGAATAGTTGTTTCTTTCAAATGTATTAATTCAAACCCATTTTGAAGGCATCAACTATTTTTATTTTTTTTACTCTGAACGAGTTCCATGTTACTCATTCATTTTGAATGTGATGAGTAAATACTCACTGAATGTGATGAGTAGATACTCACTGAATGTGATGAAATACTCACTGAATGTGATGAGTAAATACTCACTGAATGTGATGAGTAAATACTCACTGCATGTGATGAGTAAATACTCACTGAATGTGAGGAATAAATACTCACTGCAGTCAAAAATTATCTACAGCTCTGATTGTTGTAAACGTTTACGTCATATATGTGTTCCAACATCGCAGAAATTAGAAGCATGACCAGAAAACCACCAGTTAACAAGTTGGCTGAATATTACACGTACGTATCTTTGTGTTTTCCCATTCATTCCAAGCATTTTGCAATTTTTTGTTTTGCTCCTTTTTTTCATACAGACCTTGTATATTTTAAAACTTGTTTTGCTGAATTTGTCAATACAACTTTTTGAATATTTCCACTGGCAGCCACGTTTAATGTCGAATCAAAATGATTTTCGACAAGGACCAACACCATGTCATGGTGATCATTTTAGAAAAAGTCCTATATCAATATCACTTATATGTAGTTTTCAAGAAGTAGTCGCTACATAAACTTTTTGTTTTTTTAATTTATTTTTAGCTAGCCTTTGGCAGCCATCTTGGATTTCACATCAATGTGAATTTTTTCTAGGATCAAATAGACATCATGGGCAACATTCCTGAAAGTTTCATGAAAATCCATCCAGTGCTTTCAGAGGAGTAGTAGCTACAAAAAAACAAAATGGACAGACGGATGGACGACGGATGCCGCACCACGCCATAAGCTCTGCTAATGTTTGATCAGTAGGAGGAGGAGGAGGAGGAGGAGGAGGGGAAATATTTGCCAATACCATGCCAAAGTTCAATGTGCCTGTGAATATATATGTAAACGATTGTATTAATATACTGGATATTCTTCATAAGACTTCAGTCTCTATGTTAATGTTAGTATATACTATATAAGCGTGCAAATATATGTTTAACTGAATCAAAAATAGAATGACCATAGATGGTCAACTACAGACATCCAGCAATAAATAAATAATCTGTCACTACAATGTACAAGTTAAGTTCAATGGTCATTCAATTGCACTCAATAAACAGTGGTCTCCAGTAACAGATGTCCTTATGAGGGTTGTAAATACATTAATCTGTTTGGATATGGATTCAGAAGTACTTACACTCATTATAAAGTACACAATCAACAACCTCTGCTAATAGAATAGAAATATTTCAAACACTGTCTGCTAGTGCAGGAAAATTAACAAAATGCATTTTTATTTTTTTTGCCTTTGCTAATATAATACACAGGTGCATTAAAATTATTTTGCACAGTCCAATTTTATTTGTGAAAGGAAGAAGCCAAACTAAAGCTACCATTTATTGATTTGCGGTTACTTAAAACAAGAGGTCAATGACCTTGAAGCTCTACTGATTGATTTTGATTTCAGGAAGTAGTCGCTACAGACTTGTTTTTTGAAAAATTATTTTTAGCCGTGACGGCCATCTTGAATTTCCGGCCGACCTGAAATTTTGCTAGGATCAATTAGACATCAAGAGCAACATTCCTGTGAAGTTTCATGAAAATTCGTCAAGTAGTTTCACAGGAATAGTCGCTACAAGTTTTCATTATATAACTCTATGTAAACAAAGATGGCCGCTGACAGCCATGTTTAACGTCGAATCAAAATATTGTTTGACTCTGGTAACCATCATGTCATGCTGATCATTTTACAAAAAGTCCCATATCAATATCACTTATAGTTTTCAAGACGTAGTCGCTACAAACTTCTTTTTTAAAAAATCTAATTTTAGCTGTAGCGGCCATCTTGAATTTCTGGCCGATCTGAAATTTTGCTAGGATCAATTAAACATTAAGAGCAACATTCCTGTAAAGTTTCATGAAAATCTGCCAAGTAGTTTCAAAGGATTAGTCGCTACAAGTTTTTACTATATAACTCTATGTAAACAAAGATGGCTGCTGGCAGCCATGTTTAATGTTGAATCAAAACAATTTTTGACAAGGACCAACATCATGTCATGCTGATCATTTTACAAAAAGTCCAATATCAATATCACTTATAGTTTTCAAGTAGTAGTCGCTACAAACTTGTATTTTAAAAATCTATTTTTAGCCATGGCAGCCATCTTGAATTTCCGGGCGACCTGAAATTTCGCTAGGATCAATTAGACATCAAGAGCAACATTCATGTGAAGTTTCATGAAAATCCGTCAAGTAGTTTCAGAGAAGTAGTCGCTACAAGTTTTCATCATATAACTCTATGTAAACAAAGATGGCCACTGGCAGCCATGTTTAACGTCGAATCAAAATAATGTTTGACTCTTATAACCATCATGTCATGCTGATCATTTTACAAAAAGTCCCATATCAATATCACTTATAGTTTTCAAGACGTAGTCGCTACAAACTTCTTTTTTAAAAATCTATTTTTAGCTGTGGCAGCCATCTTGAATTTCTGGCCGATCTGAAATTTTGTTAGGATCAATTAGACATTAAGAGCAATATTCCTGTAAAGTTTCATGAAAATCTGTCAAGTAGTTTCAAAGGAGTAGTCGCTACAAGTTTTTACTATATAACTGTATGTAAACAAAGATGGCCTCTGGCAGCCATGTTTAACGTTGAATCAAAACGATTTTTGACAAGGACCAACATCATGTCATGCTGATCATTTTAGAAAAAGTCCCATATCAATATCACTTATAGTTTTCAAGAAGTAGTCGCCACAAACTTGTATTTTAAAACCCTATTTTTAGATCTGGCGGCCATCTTGGATTTCACATCAACATGAATTTTTGCTAGGATCAACTAAACTTCATGGGCAACATTTCTGTAAAGTTTCATGAAAATCCATTCAGCAGTTTCAGAGGAGAAGTCGCTACAAAAAAAAGTTTACAGACAGACGGACAGACAGACGGACAGACGGACGACGGACGCCGCACCACGGCATAAGCTCTGCTGATCTCTGATCAGTAGAGCTAAAAACTAACCCACCATTTAGTAACCGCAAATTACACTATAAACCGTTTTATCAAAACTCTATGCAGGTGTTCAGGTCATATAAGTGCTGATTAAAAGCATAATTTTTTTGACAGTTCTTAAAATTCGATTGTTTGAATATGGTAAAATGAATTAGTGAGTTGGTAACTTAATTTGAGGCTCCAGTTTTGGGGTTTGGCTAAAATGGCTGGTTAAATATGTTTAAGATTATATTGTCACTTGTGTCTATAGAGTTTGGATTCTCAAAATATGTAAAATATATAACATTGGTGTTAGTAGGTTTAGAAATGGTGTACATATGACATAAGATGTGGCTGTTGTTGGCAGGACAGCTGGAAATGGTGTACATATGACATAAGATGTGGCTGTTGTTGGCAGGACAGCTGGAAATGGTGTACATATGACATAAGATGTGGCTGTTGTTGGCAGGACAGCTGGAAATGGTGTACATATGCCATAAGATGTGGCTGTTGTTGGCAGGACAGCTGGAAATGGTGTACATATGACATAAGATGTGGCTGTTGTTGGCAGGACAGCTGGAAATGGTGTACATATGACATAAGATGTGGCTGTTGTTGGCAGGACAGCTGGAAATGGTGTACATATGACATAAGATGTGGCTGTTGTTGGCAGGACAGCTGGAAATGGTGTACATATGACATAAGATGTGGCTGTTGTTGGCAGGACAGCTGGAAATGGTGTACATATGCCATAAGATGTGGCTGTTGTTGGCAGGATAGCCGTTTTAATGAATGCATTGTGATCAACCAGTGACTGTTCACTTTAGATACCCTGTATCTCTCAAACATAATTTTAACTGAAGATAATGACCAAGTTACAATGAACCAAGAATCTAAATTATTAATGACTTCCAGATCAAACAGACTCTTAGAGAATTGGATATTCATGGCTATTTTGAAAAAAGTTGCCAGTGTTTAGGGGCCATTAAATCTAAGTTACAGGTGTGTTAAAGTAAGATTGGGTCATTCATTATATTCTGAGGAATGATTTCTTACAAAGCGGCAGTATATTTATGTTCGAAGTTCACACAGATGATACAGACTTTGTGTCAATAATATTACCTTCAATTTTGCATTAAATCACCGATGTACCCAGTCCTTAATTGTTTGTTTGTAATGGTGTTTTATGTCATTTTCAACACATGTAAGGTTATAGATGACAGTCGATTTTTTTTGTTGTTGGTGGAGGCAGATCACCCACTCTTCCTGGGTAGAACCAGTACTGTACACCTCCCGCCATCTGTAAGAATCGACACTTCCTCACGTACAAGTCGAGCTCCCAGTGGGATTCGAACCTGCAGTGGTGTGAGGCGAGAAGGTTCACAACACACCATTTTTAACCCTTCGGCCACGGAGACCTTAACTGAAAAAACCCTTTGGTAAAGTCATATAAACTTTTTAACTCCCCTGTTTCCATATTATTTAGACATATTCTTGTGCTATAAATACACTGTTTGGCCCAGCAGCATTGAACTGTTTGCCGTAGTTTGTAAAATTTAAATCTATTCTGTTGATTGGATAGCGAAATGCTCTAAGTTGTAAGACGCCCTAATACTTCATCAACTGCAGTGCCTTTTACACTGTAATTTATAAGCAATTACTCTGCCTTAAATGGGATGATGCACTATTTTTAAACTAGATTTATTTAAAAGTGCTCTGAAAAATTTGAAAAAAGCTGAAAGTTAATATCAAAATGCCATGAAAAAATTATATGATCTTAAAACGATGATGTCATCATGCCTGTTAACTGTATATGGCATACTGAAAATGTCCCCATTTAACATGTCATGGGATTTAAATGACTAACCTAAGCTGAAGGTCGAACATTTCAGTTGAATTAATGTAATAAAATCCACCAATTAAATGCATTTTTTTATTTAGTTTTTATTCCAAACAGACATAAAGAAAGCAAAAACCATGTTGCGTTATGATATTTTTTCAACACAATTTGACTATATAAATTTGCTATAAAATCAAATCATACCAAATCATTTCTCAAAATGTTTAATGGTTTAAATAATAGATTCGAATGTTGTTTAACGGCTCGATCATCAACACAGTATAGGTTATTTAGAGCCGCCCCAGAGAGAGGGGAAGGATACATAGGAATCCGGGAACCTGCCCTACTCTTATTATCGAATAGATTCCTATGGTTCTTTAACGTGCTCGGAATTGAACTGAATGTTGTTTAACAGCTCATCAACACAGTATAGGTTATTTAGAGCCGCCCCAGAGAGAGGGGAAGGATACATAGGAATCCGGGAACCTGCCCTACTCTTATTATCGAATAGATTCCTATAGTTCTTTAACGTGCTCGGAGGATAGACCGATACACGGGACCGCCCGGTTTACGTCCCCATTCGACGGATGAGGCCTAGGGAAAGTGTCTTGCCCAAGAACACACCGACAGAACTCAGTGGCACCATGGAGGATTGAACCCGGGGCTTCCGGTTACAAATCTGCCACGCCAGCCCTCTTACTGTGCTCGGAGGATAGACCGATACACTTAATATATATAATAATCAAGAAATGAGTAATCTGTCATCTTGCTTGGCATGTATCCATTTAAAGAAGAACAATTCTTGGCAGTGACTGTAAAACATCGACAATGTAGAAAACAAGAGGCAGATCCAATTACTGATTTAAGTTTTCTACATATTTTTGCATGAGCTCACCAAATTTATTTTAAAAATAATATTTTTCCTTTAGTAACATTTTTAATTTTGCAGGTAAAATAGTGCACCTGTGACGAATACTTTGAGACAAATATGCTTTTTTTTCTTTTCAACAGTTAATTTATCTCCCATTGCAAATATTATACTTTTCAGTGATTCAGGTCACATAGCTGCATGCACTGCGCTTTTTGATTGAGGCTTCAGCCAGATATCAAAATGTGCACTTAGCAATGAATAATGGGAAATAATGGTGCATGTACAACAATGAAGTCTGAGCATCAAGGGAAGTAATTTACCCAGACATTATTCAAACTTCCGAGAAAGGAAAGAAAACTTATTTTTTTAAATATCTCCTGCTTATAAATCATCGAAACACATCAAATCCATGATTGTTAAAGTTTTGGGGAGCTAACTTTTATCGGTTCACCTGTGGTAATTAGTACCTTTATAGTGTGACTATGACATCAATACTTGTATCCCTTTGGCAAGTTTAGGGGACTGTAATTATGAAGTAACCAGCTGTGCCTTAAAAGTCATAATTGGTTACACTGCATTGTAGACAGACTAGTAAATTACAGGTCATGTCTTTGAAATACTGAAAAATTCCAATACATCGTGCTATAGAATTACCATATATACCTGAAAGGTCAATTTCAGAGAAGGAAATTAGTACAAAAAAGATCATGATTCATTTAAGATAAAAATAATTCAAAGATTCTTTTAAGATAAGTTTATATTTGGAGAAAAAAAACTTCATCTGGAAATTAAGGGTTTGCAGCTGTTTCGTAAATGTCAGAATACAGATAAATAAGCTTTGCTGAATATAATACAGAGAAACAGACATTTCTCTCACTAACTATTGAAAAAAGGTTGTTTTAAAGTCTAAGGGGACCGTCAGCCTTTTTTCTACACTTTAATTAAACATATTATTGATGCAATATATTCAACAATCGGTAATATTTAAAACTAATCTGCTTTGAACTGTTCCAATAATTATTAACCCTTAGCCCGCTATGAATGTATAATGGACTGTCCTTTCTTTAAATATAGACCATTCCATTTATGTGACAAAGGGGTGTTTTGGAAAAATGACTGAGGAGAGCAGGCTAAGGGTTAAAAATGATTTACAAATATGTAAGTTATGAAGAAAAACTTAACAGCATCAAAGCCGAAAGTTTTAAAGGGAAACTGTCCATAACTTTTAGCTTATAAAACACACAATAATTATGTTCGCAAACATTACACACTAAACATTATTTACTCATTAAAAGCAAGATTGTTTAACGGAATTCAATTGCGGTACAAAAAAAAAGAAAATCCACTTCTTGCGTTTGAACTCGCAGCCTTAACTAAAATTATCTTTTCTTTACACTCGCAGTAATAATAGTGTGCGTGAGCGTTAAGTAGTCGGACTTCGCTCCCGACTGAGCTAGGCGGGCTATACATATTACGCAATACATACTATGGTGAAAACCTAATCAGAAATGGAAGTCACGTGATTGCAGAAAAGGTAAATATTGTGGGTCCCACTCTATTTACATATAATAATTAAAACTTCTTTCTTTTCAAACTCACGAATGTATTCCTACATACTTCTTAGGGTCTATCCTCATGTTTTCATGTATACATTTCACTGAATAAACAGTTATTTGGCTATGCTCAAGTGTCCCTTTAAAGAAAACAAGATTGCTGTGTGTCCTAGTGTTAAATGTATTACAACACCAACAAATGTTTTTATAACAAACGTGTCTCTTTAATAAATATTGCCCTTATAATAAGTAATTAATTAACTTCTGCACACCACAGTGATACATGTATATAACTATGCTTTACATATGTAACAGAGTTCAGAAGGGCCATTAGACAAAAGTCCAGACTCTATTGTGCCCATCGCGTCAGGTATACCTTGACGTGTTCGTTGGCGGAGGGACTATAAACCTTAGAATTACACACACACACACGGGCCATTAGACAAATATTTGTATTGGCTTCTTGACCACACCAGGTATTGGTTACCCAGGACAATCACTGACCACTTGATCTGAAGTTAAAGCCACTATAAGGAGATTATGTTTGATAACATTCTGCACCATAATGCACCATCGCTAATCCCTTTTCTCACAGGTAGTTTTCTTACAGTAGCGATTTATCGACTTTCACGACTTTCACATAATTCATTAAGGTTAATAAGGGCTTACTATTGGTACATTAAGTCTGCTAAGGCCAAAAAAAAAAATAGGTGTGTTTCCTATTGCATGCTCTGAAAAAATAGGGTCGGTAGGTAGGCTTTTTCTTTCTTTTTTTTTTCTTTTTTTTTTTTGAGCAAGATATTGTCAGATTCTACATGTATTTATCACATAAACCCCATACAAGTTGATAATACAGCTGAAAGTTTCTCTGTGACGTAATTTTACCTCGATATATTGTGATAAATCATTGTTCAGAACAAATAAAAAATTAAAAAATAAAAAAAAAAAAAAAAAAAATTCATAAAAAGTTTTAGGGTCGGCCCCTTAAAAATAGGGTCGGTCGGGCCACCGGAAACACAGGTTTTTGTTTTTTTTGCCTAATCACCTCCACTTACACATAGTGCATCTGAAGTTTTTTCAAAGACAGTATTTTTTCCCCCTTATATATAAGTGGTACTGAAAAAATTCCCAATCCCCAAAAAAATATATACAATTTTATATTTGGAGCGAAACTTTTTTTTTTCTTTCTTTTTTTTTTTAAATATTTGGAGTGAAACTTTAAACAGAAGAGTGGGTACAATTGTTTTAGGTGATGGTAATGAAATACTACACGAGAATGTGTTTGTAAAGTACTGAAGCATACACTATTGACTTTGTTTGATACTAAGTGAAAAATTCCCAATTTAAGGCAAAATAACGCGAACCTTCCCAACTGAATAGATACAGGTACCATTCCCAAATGGGTGAAAAAAATCTCTGAAGACGAAATAAAATATGTTTATTTAAACCAAAGTTCACAACCCTTAAAATTACATTAAAAATTCAAAGGTAAATATTGAACTATTGTTTTGACATATAATCAATAAATGTTCTTAACTTTAGAAGGTCTGTCAATATAAAGTATATACTTCGGTTAAATGCAATGTGGAATGTCTTGACGTTATATAGCCACATAACCACAGTGACAATATATTATATTAAATAGGGGACATATATTACTCCACTCACAGCTTCCCAAAAAACTTGGGATTTTAAACCTTTTAAAGGGACACACGGCAATCTTTTATTTTTTTAAATCTCACGGCATCCCGCTAGTTTTTCTGCAAAACTTGCATTTGTTTAATCATTAATATTAATTATAAGAATAGTATTAAGCAATTTGTTTTTGCATATTATTAATTTTTCATATTATTGCACTAATAATATATTAACATTTTTAGTATAATAAGACGAAATAGTGAATTTTTAAAATTTGATTGATTTAAATACATGTAACCAGGGTAAAAGTAAAAATGATACTGGATATGTAAATCGAGACACCCATTTCAAACATTTAAAGATTGCCATGTGTCCCTTTAAACTGGGACTTGGAGGACCAGGGGACGTGTATGGGGACTATATATATATGTAAAGGAATCAAAACAGACAGGAGGTG
This sequence comes from Cyrtodaria siliqua, assembly GCA_037043455.1. NCBI lineage: Eukaryota > Metazoa > Mollusca > Bivalvia > Adapedonta > Hiatellidae > Cyrtodaria > Cyrtodaria siliqua. Next base: position 51,007 of record JAWPHD010006928.1, on the reverse strand, counting down.
GGGATGTGTTTAAAAATCTGATACCCACTGACTACCACCCACCAAAAGTTGTGTGTGTCCAGAAATATATAGTTATTTTGTTCAATAAACTATACGGGTGTTCCGTGGAACATATGTGTGTCCCCTGTCAGCGCTTTGTCAGTATAACAAGGTTTTTTTGGACCCAGATAATGACCTTCAAAGATTACTTTTATATTTTAGTACGGTTATGTGGATGTTGTCATGATGAGTATATATTGAAAGTTTAATGAAGAAATATCAAGAAATTAGAAACTTATAGCCACGTTAAGATTTTGTGAAAAATGAGTATTTAACCCATATAATGACTTTCAGTGTGACCTTGACCTTTATATTTTAGTATGGTCATATTGACCTTGTCATGATGAGTATATATCTAAAGTTTGATGAAAAAATATTATGAAATGAGAAAGTTATAGCCAAGTTGCAAGGTTAAGTTTTCGTGAAGAAACAAATGAGCATTTAACCCATATAATGACCTTCGGTGTGACCTTGACCTTTATATTTTAGTATGATCATGTCGATGTTGTCATATGATGAGTATATATTGAAAGTTTAATGAAAAATATCAAAAAAATGATAAAGTTATTGCCAACGTTAAGTTTTCGTGACTGACTGACTGATGGACGGATGGATGTCAAAGTGATCCATTTTCTTCGAAAAGCAAAAATGTGACAAGCAGGAAAAAAACACCTGCTACCTAAAAAAAAAGTTTTTATCTGAAATGTTATGCTCATCTGATTCCTTTCCCCAACCACAACCCACAAAACTGTCTTCTCTATCTGAAATGTTAGCTTCTGATTCAGGAACAACCTCACTATATAACTCTATACATGTCTATATTGATCAGTGAATGCATTCAGTTAAATGGAATTTAAATTCAATTACTGAATCTATTCCTGTGTGTTGAATCGACTTGAGGAGTTTTAGTTCTTAGTCTAAACACTTCATTATTCGTATATGTTATATTGACTTGAGTAGGTAGTTCTGTAACACTTCATAAGGCCTAAAAAAAAAATATGTGTGTTTCTGGTTTCACCCTGTCAAAAAGTTAGGGTATGTAGGTAGGAAAAAGTTGTTTTTTTAGATATTTTTTTTTATATATATCGTTCGCATATATTATGCCATTTTTGTACTAAGGCAACTTTTTGATAACCTTTGCAATCCAGATTAGTTGCTTAACAACTCTGGCTAATAAATCATAAAAAATAAAAAATAAAACAATTCGCTAAAAATATTTAGGGTCGGCGGTGATAACGTAGGGTCGGTCGGGAAACCGGAAACACACATATATTTTTTTGGCCTAATATATAATAATTTGAGAGTAGTGTAGCTGCATTATCATTTTAACTTTGATACTATGGAAAAGATGTTGCAAGAGAGGCTCTTGCCAGTATTTACATAACACTTGTAATTATACCCTTACAATATCCAGCTTTTTAAAACATTTTTTTCTTTAATTAGTAAATAGCGTAGTTTTATGAAAGTGTTTGCTCATGGTATCAATCGCATCAATGCCACAGAGGAAACGCTGTCACAATTTCAATGTGTGCATTCAAGTCAGCAAACCACAAATTATAGGGCACAGCAGTTTGATAAAATTATATTATAATAAAGATTTTTGAGACCTTGAAATTAATTTGTATCAACTATTATTTAGATAGGTTTTCTGATAATGGGTGTAATATAAGATTCAATTACAAGATATCTAAATTGGGAGTTATCACCTATTCATATTTGAAAAATAATTTTTGTCAACGCAAGTAGTCTAGTCTAGATCACCTGGGAACACTTGATTTTTTAGACAAAAAAAAATGCAAACATCTTGATAGAACCATTTGCAGGGGTCGAATTTCACAAATTTAGCCACTAGCTAAAAATATCCAGTAACTAAAAAATCTACTAGCTAAAATCGGTTCTCACTAGCATTTTTATTCACATACTGAATTTACGTACTGATGATTGGCGGTCACTTGCATGGACACGGCAACATGTACTCGCACCATATCTCCATGCAGACGTTATTGTTAATAACCTTCCCCAGCGTAATATTGAGTTCTCTCTCCCATCGCGATACTGTTTTTTGTGACGCTGTGACGGCTACTGTTTCTCTCAGTGCTGTCGTTGTAACTGTCATACTAATTTCTCTGCGTTCGCTCGACTCCATCTCGTCATTTTGACTTTTGAAAAACGAAGTGATTTTGTGAGCAGATAATTGATTGTGTAAAGTCCAGAGTTATCTTACCGGAAGTTGATATCGATTCATTACGTACAGACGCTTGCACTAGTCGTGTTTACTGGATAAGCGTCAATCTGATACAATCTGCATTTACTTATTTTCGTTTGACAATGAAGTTACGCAAATAATCATGTGGAACTGGAGAGAGGTTCGACTACATATTATGTCGTCTGGACCATTTGTTGGTTCTGTCAGTCTGTCATGGGTGATATTCAATCAAATGTGTGCTATTGATTTCTACCCGCAGAAAAAAGCAAGTGCTGGAAATTTTCAGTAGCAATCTAAAAAATCAACTCGCATTTTGCGAGTCCGTAAGAGTGAAATTCGACCCCTGATTCGAGTAGTCTTATGTTCTCAAAAATGGTTTAATATATAACGTCACAGACGTTTTTACTTGGATTGTTGGATCAAAACAAATGAAATGATCATTATTACCATTAATAAATGCGCAATTTGGCATGCATTTAAATAGGATCATCGGCTTTGATCGATCTGGCAAAAATAAGTGTGAATACAAGAATAGACACTGTAATATGTTAACTGTTTAGGTGTGCATATGACTGTACACTGAACAAAATTTCTAAGTATCAACTTTTGTATCTTAACTAATTTTCTTATTTTAAATATATTTTAGAATGGATATATGATAAGTATTTTGTCATGCCCCATAGTTTGTAAAACATTTATTTTTTTATTTAAATTGTTACATCTTTTGAGAGTTACCTTTCCTATATGAAAACATGAAATGTGCTGATAAAACACATAACATGAGTCAAAGATCACTTAAAGATATAAAATTCTTAAAATTGGTATGAAATAATAGAAAAAAAACATAAACATTTGACCCATTTATCGCAGATTTTCCATCTATAAAAAAATGAAATATGGATAATCTTAAATAACCTCCCTTTAAATTGAATATTGTTTGAAAATCAAGTAACTATAATTCAGCATTAACATTAAATATTTCGAAAAATTCTTTTGCAAATGCATTTGTAGTGGTAATGCTAGTAAAACATGATGTCAAAATAATTTTAACTGGCATATTTTAGAATTAGAAACATCGAAAGCTTCACTAATTCAAAGTACTTAATAAATCTTATATACCCAGTTGTATTTAAGTGTTATAAGGCCTAAAAAAAAAATTGTGTGGTTCGGGTCACCCAACCCTACCTACGAATACCCGCCGACCCTGACATTTTTTGGTCCATTTCGAAAAAAATAAATAAAAAAAATTGCAATATAAAGTCGCAGAAATTATAGTACATAATTCAGTGCATCTTCCCTGACGTTTTTTGGTCCATTTCGAAAAAAAATAAAATCCGACCTACCCTACCTACCAATTTTGAACATGTTACCCGAACCACACAATTTTTTTTTTAGGCCTAACTTATTTCTAAGAAAACACATCATCTTAAAAGTTTTAAAATATGTTCGTTAAAATGTTCATGCAAGGCTGGTCTAATACTTACAATCTAACAACAATAATAATACCAGAAACCTGAAAAGAGCGATCGGTTTCTTTTCTTTTTTGTCATATTCTATTATGAGTCCTTGTACCTCAGTTTTGAAGTTGCCCGACGGATCATTGAGCCTTTGAGATTTAACCTACCCCGGGCAGGCGGACAGTACTTATCGTCGGGTCCTGATAACAGTAAGGCAAAAAAATAAATAGGTGTGTTTCCTCTTGCATGCTCTTAAACAAATAGGGTAGGTTTAGGCATTTTTTTTTTGCTTTTTTTTTGTTGTGATATTGTGAGATTCAACATGTATTTATCTCATAAACCCCATACAAGTTGATGATACAAATGAAAGTTTCTCTGTGATGTCAGTTTACCTTGATATATTGTGATAAATCATTGTTCAGAACAATTTATTTTTTTTCCTAAAAAGTTTTAGGGTCGGCCCCTTAAAAATAGAGTCGGTCAGACCACCGGAAACAAAGGTTGTTTTTTTTGGCCTAAGGCTCATACCTTTTAATAAGATGAACCAATTGATGTGTTTTACATTATATGATAGCTATAGTACATGTCTGTCATTTCTTACAGATGGCAGGCAGTATACAGTACTGCATGGTTTTACCTAGGAAAAAGTGGGTGGTCTGCATCCAACACGAAAAATAATCAACCGTCATGTATAGCCTAAAATGTGCTGAAAATGACGTAAATCACCACTCAACCAACCAACCGACAGCAGTGTTTTTTTAAAGCTTAATTTGGGGCCGAAATTCGGCCCCATTCACAATTCCAAAAAGTATCCTTTTTTCACAATTATATCCAAAAAATTCACAATCTGGAAAAAAAAATCCATTTTTTTTTTTTGTAAATACAGGCCAGTAAGGATACTAGTCTTAATATAAGCTGGTGTCAAAACTAGTCTGTATTTACCAAAAACAAAACTTAAAAACAGTTTCTCTTTTGTTATAATATTTCACAATTTTCACAATTTCTAGAAAAATGCCGCTATTTTCACAATGGCATGGGCACAGGCTGCATTCACAAAACACATAAAAAAAATAACACTGGGACAATTAATGTGTTGACAAATAACATTATGCATAATTTGATAAAAATGAATTGCCAAATTATGACAGATAACTATAATTAAATGTTGACAAGCAACCATCAAAACCTGAATACACTTCATGTAAATTGTATATATAATACTGTAAAAATATACCTTAGGATATTTAATTGATATTCCCACCAACTTTTGAGTATCATATTGCCTGAATGGGAAGATAACAATTACAGTAATTACTATTCTGCTCTGGGGTTCACTTTCAAAACTAATTAAGTTTTCAAAAGCTGATGTATTATCTGTTGAATATAAAGATTTGACTTTGTCATCACAATGTGTGTGACATAGCATTAAGAATGATTTAACCAACCCTTGGGTCATTTGTACAGGTGCTTCCTGATACAACACAGGGAGGTGTCAGGAACAGCAACTATACAGGAGGCTATATATATACTATAAGGGTCAACTGGAATAGCAACTCGTAAATGCATTATACAGGGAGTCTATATATTGCCTATAGGCACTGTAGGCACGTGCCTACACATTGTCCCCAGAAATCTAAACAATAAAAATGCTAAAAATGCAATAAAAACGGAGGGGGATTAGGGGGTGGAGGGGTATGGTCAGCTCATACTAATTTTTACTCGTGATCTTTTCAGAAAATAAAAGTCGACCTGTTTTCGCTCGCGATCTTTCGCAACAAAACACACCATGATTGTGCAAAATTTCGAATTTCAAATTTTGTTATTTTGTTCTGTTCCGATGATTTTGTTGCGAAATCGGAGATTAAAAAATCTTGAAATCGCGGGTTTGCTGCTTAAAATATCTTTAAAATGCCCCTGTATACTATAGGGGTCACCTGGAACAGAAAATCTTAGATGCATTATACAGGGAGGCTATATACTCTAGGGGTCACATGGAACAGCAACTCGTAGATGCATTAGGCTTAAAAGAAAAAACTGTTTGTTTCCGCTAACCCGACCGACCCTATTATTTAGCCGGCGACCCTAACTTTTTTTATTGCAAAAAAAATAAAAATAATAATAATAAAAAGTTGAACCCATTGAATCAAGATTTCTTATGGAGATCTATAAAAAATATAAAATATAAAAATATTCCTCCAGTGAGATTTGAACCCACAACCCCTGGGTACATTACCAAATATTGAAAAAGGGCCATAACCATGTATTATCTAGGTATAAATACCTTCCCCAGTATTTTTTATCATATCAAAAGTGTTTTTTCATTAACAAAAATAAGGTCATTAATAATAATAAAAAATGTTTGTTTTTTAAGCCGTTATTATATGCTATAATGCTAAATGAAAAATCGATAAAATTTAGTATAATTTAACCAAGATTTCAGTCTCGTTTTCGTATATTGTGTTCTTACAGTGTTTTTGTTAAGAGTAATTTCAAAAAGTATGTTTTTTCCCCTTTGTTGAAAAAAAATCCACACAACAACCCGTTTTTTTTGGGGGGGGTTTACTTTTAAATGTTGTTTCTTAGTTGACCATCTATAACATGTCCATCAAACATGTTCTTGATGTGAATTTAATATTAAATGAAAGACTGAGACTTAAAGGGACACTGTCCGTAACTTTTAGCTTATAAAACCCCAATAATTATGTTCGCAAACATTATACACTAAACATTATTCAATATTTACTAATTAAAGGCAAGATTGTTTAACGGAATTCAATCGCGGTACAAAAAAAAGCAAATCCACTTCGTGGGTTTGAACTCGCAGCCCAAACTCCGCAGTAAAAATAAGTGTGCGTGAGTGTAAATTTGTCGGAACTCGCTCCCAACTGAGCTAAGCGGGCAATACATACTATGGTTAAAACCTAGTGCGCTATGGAAGTCACGTGAACGCATAAAAGGTAAATATTGTGGGTCCCACTTTATTTACATTTAATAATTAAAACTTTTTTTTTTCAAACTCACGAATGTATTCCTACATACTTCTTAGGGTCTATCCTCATGTTTTCATGTATACATTTCAATGAATAAAAGTCAGACAGTTATTTGGTTATGCTCAATATCTGCTTACTTACGGACAGTGTCCCTTTAATACAAAAAATTACATATAAAAAATACTATCTTTTTTCTTTATTTTAACATTGTCAAAATTCCCCCTTTTTCCAATTCACGTCAAATTTTTCCCCCTTCCCCGAAAAGTAAAAAAAAAACACTGCCTTAAATAAATTCAGTTGAACTGTATGATCATATGAACTGTATTACGAGTATATAGCTCTCAGGTACAATTAATTCACGAAATTCAAACACAGACCCTCTCGAACTTTAGCAGATTTCACCCCACAGACCACATTTATAACCAAGAGGCAACTGCCATTGGGCCCCATCTCACTCTTCGACTTATAATAGGCCTTGATTCACAGACAGCCGGCACAGAGCTAGAATAGTAAAAGATGGACTAAGATAATCCGAGCCTTCTCTGACCCTAAAAGCCTTTTTCTTCTTTTTAATGTGGCTTTTTACAGCCAGACGAAATATCAAAATTGTAAAAAGGGCTGATAAGGTCAGAAAAGGCTTGGATTTATTTAGGACTAAGAGTGATTAAAATATTAATTAATTGATTTATGGGCCAAAAACAAAACCTCCTTGATAATCATGTTCATTTTTGTACAAGGGTAAACCTTTTTTTTCCCCACTTTAATCGTACTTGTCGATGATTGAAAGTAATAAAAGACATTGAAATAGTGTTTGCTATAGTCTTTAAGTGCGTTGTTAATTTGGTTTCAACAATAAAACATTTTTTTTAACTTTGCCTTTTAAAAATAAAATCAAACAAAATCCTGGACAATCATGTTCATTTTTTATTTTACAGGGTTAAACTTCTTTTTTTTCACTTTAATAGTACCTGTCGATGATTGCAAGTTTATTGTTAATTAGTGCATGGGTCACCAAACTTTATGACAGGATGTTATGTAATATTACATACTTTTATGCTGTACGATTTTTTTCACTTGCAGTAAACTTGCCTAACTACAGATCAAGTTCTAAATCATCAACATTAACAAAATAGCCTTTTCGACATTCCTTTTAATGTGAACGAGCAACTTTGAAATGTGAGCACTTTACAATCATTCATATGAATTTAATAGAGAATTTTAATTTTGACTAATTGCATTCTGAGTCTGTCAACAAGCTTAGATAATTAAAAGTTTGTAAATTAGCGGACTTTAAAAAACCACGAAGAAACAATTAAACAATATAAATAATGCGTTATTCGAATTATCATTCACACAATTGTCGGTTTTACTTTTATTTATAAGTGATTGTGTGTTTGTTAAGTTCTCAATGGTTAATTATGACAAGAGAAGCAGTCAAAGAAATTAGGACTTTTTTTCACTAGCCCGAATTATTATATAATCATTTAATATCACAAGCCTGACTATGTCGAGTTCTAGATTTTTATTAGCCCAAATTAAAATTTACTAGTTCTTCACCTTCGGGCTAGTGCTAATTTCAACCACAAGAGAATACATTAAACACAAGATTTTTTATTTCACACAATGCAAACGAATTAGCACAATGTAACTAAAATTTTAATTTTAATCAACTCGAGATGTTGCCAGTTGTTAAAATATATATATATTTGCGTTATATTTTGTTTGCGGATTCGAGATTTTCCTTGTTTGAAAAAGCATCAACACCATCACGATGAAGATTATTTATTTGACCATCATTTTAATATTAAATTAAAATTTGATTATACAGCGACAAAAAGCATCAAATTGATTGCGAAATTGCTTTGAGAAAACAAAAATAGAGCAGGAAACTTTTTCCAACTAGCGATCTCTCCCGTTTAATTAATCGTTATTCAAAATAAAATAGTGTCACTAGGAAGATGATTTGTTTAGCTTTCACATCATATAAACCATTTACATATTTATTTAATTAATAGTATTTGTACCATGGCCAAAGAATTTGTGTAAACTCGTTAAGAAACGCAAAAATATGTTTTATTTTGTTTCTATCTCGAGATATTCATAACTTTCACTTGACATCATCAAAATAATTTGACCAATCAGTGATCAATAAAATAAAACACCTCCACATTCTGGTAGGGGGAAACTCGGTGTTTATCGTTGGTGCTCAACTGACTTTAGCCCTTTATAAAACTAGTTTGGAGTGATAATTATATTAAAAGCTTTATTGTTTGTGTACATCGATGTATCTTCTTTTGGTGTTGTCTGATTTTAAAACACCAATATGGATACATTTAATTTAAATCATGGTCTATTATTTTCATTTTTCATATAGAGATTGAGGATAAAGACCGAACAAACCCCTTTATTTTTGCCTACTGAATATCTCAACCGACCGAAAGTTGACCGGATGTGAAAGTTATGAATTGCCTATTTATCTTACCATATTACATTTTTAGAAAGGTTATTTATTTGGTTTTCTGGTGATATAAAATATATAATAATCCAGTTAAAGATGGATATATAATGTCTGCTTGCAATGTAAATGGGTGTGGTGCACCGCAGGTCTCTCGCTACCCGTCACGACAAGCCTAGTAAAAATCGATAACTGCAGAGTACATAACATCGTTAGTACTGTGGTGTCATATCCCGTCATATAGAGCCCTGATTTAATTTAAATCATGGTCTAATATATTTATTTTTTTCATATAGAGATTGAGGATAAACTCAGAGTAAACCCCTTTATTTTCACCTGCCAAATATCTCAACATCTTAGAAATGTTTAGTAATGACAGGATGTGAATGTTATGAACTACTCCTAGCTCTGTGCCTCGACTGCTATGCAACTGTGCCCAGATTCAGTGCTTTTTTTTTACATTTTGGGAACATAAACCATTATATCATACAGTACCCTCAAAATTGGAAATTTTAGCGTGATTTTTCATAAAATTGGGAAACAAAACAGTCAAACATTTATTTCATAATTGTATTTTCATGCTGTTTATACAGTACAACAAGATCAACAGAGGCATTTAAAAGCATTTCATATTCAATACTTGTCATATTTTGCTACTTTTCAGTGTTCTTTCTTTTTCTTCTTTCAATTGGGAAAAAAATATATGTTTTTTCATTGGGAATATGACCCAATAACGGCTATAAACACAGCCAAAAAAAAGCCCTGCAGTTTAAATGTACCTGATGTAGTGTATGATCCTGTCTCCCTCCATGTAGTACATGATATTGTTGTGGACTGCTTGTAACTTTTGCTTGTCTAGACCATCCAGTCTTGCTTCATTTTCTTCACAATATTTTGAAACTTTTGGGTCATCCCTCAAATAAAATCCAACAAGAATTCCGATTAAAAACAGACCGAAAAATCCAATTAGAGCAAGATACACTGTCCAGTGACTACTGCATTTACCAGATTTAGTTGTTTTAACCGTTTCTGTTCCAAATAGTCGAACGATATCACTTTGATCGAAGGAATCGCCATTTTTCCATGAGCGAAATTGTCTTGTTACTTTCAAAGTAGCCGCCATGTTTTGATATGAAATCGAAAGTCAAGTGCGCTGAGCAGGGGTCGTCTCAACAATAGAAGGTACAGTAGTCGTCTAAAATTAAAGGCTTTGGCCTCAAATTTATCTACAGTTGGCTCAGGTCCTGGATGGATAAACAAACAAACAAAAATATATAAAAAAAAAATACTGTAGATTACAGTATAGTATAACTGGGATGAAAATTGATATAAAGCCCTAAGTTATAAAGTATAATAATTCATAATTTTGCATTGCCAAAATGTTGAGATTTTACCTTATTTTCACTAGGTGATAAAAAGTGTGTTACTCGGTTTTTATCCTTGGGTTCTATAGTAAAATAAAAATCTTTGGCAGAGGCAAAAGATGATAATTGTCAAGTTTAGATTTTGAAAGATACATATTTTGAATCAATTTGCATAAATGTGTATGAAATATGCAGGGTTTCAAAATAATCACACTGTAAATACCTTAATTTTAACATTAAACTTGGTTGAACATCAAGAATAAAGACCGAGTTTATCACCTACCAGAATGTATTATTATGTCTTATTTCTGGTCACTGATTGGTCAGTTTTTTTGATGATGCTCTATCAAAATTATGATATTCATAATTTTGATAGAGCATCATCAAAAAAACTGTGGCAATTTTCACATTTAATCTATCAGTATTAGCGATATCGGTAATTCAATTCTTGAAATCGCTAAATACCATATATTTCGATATCGAGAATTGAATTCTCGATATCGCTAGTTCAGTTTTTGATATCGCTAATTAATTTTTGATATCAGCAATTGAATTAGCGATATCGGCAATTGAATTAGCGAAATCGCTAAATAGTGATTACATGTGAAAACGGCTCGCCATATAAGAACCCTGATCGAACTGACCCATAAGAGTATAGTAAATGCAAAATATTAAACCTCTGGCTCTTGTAGTTCCAGAGAAGAAGACGTTAATGTTTTCCTATATAAGTCTATGTGTCACCATTTGAACGAACTTGGTAGAGGACCATTAGCTTATAGCACATGCAATCTATTAAACCTCTGGCTCTTGAAGTTTCAGAGAAGATTTTTTTTATGTTTTTCGCCATACAAGTCTATGTAAAACTGTGACGTTTGAACAAGCTTGGTAAAGGACCATAATCTTATAGTAAATGCAACATATTAAACCTCTGGCTCTGGCAGTTTCTTAGAAGATTTTTTAATTTCTTTCCTATATAAGTCTACGTAAAACTGTAAAACCGGGGCGGGGCCAAATTTTACATCAGGATCACCATTTGAACAAACTTGGTAGAGGACCATAAGCTTATAGCAAATGCAAAATATTAAACATCTGGCTCTTGCAGTTTCAGAGAGAAAAAATCCCCCTATATAATTCTATGTAAAACTGTGACCCCCGGGGCGGGGCCAAATTAGACTCCAATTTCACCATTTGATAAACTTAGTAGAGGACAATAAGCTGATGCTTCATGTAATACTAGTACATGTGGTTTCAGAGAAGAAGATTTTAAAAAAAAAAATCCAATATAAGTCTATGAAAAATATGCAAAATCTCAATATACAAATTTGGACACCCGAGGCACGGCCATTTTTTAACCCCGGGACTTCATTTGAACAAACTTGATAGTCTAGGCGTTGGCGATCATTTTAAAAGAAAAACTGTTGAAATCTGTCCGGCGGTTCTTGAGAAGAAGATTTTTTAAGGTTACGAATATTTATGGTAATGGCGGCCATCTTGGATGTCGCGCTGACCTAATTTTTAAAAATCATTCATCAAAGGATCATCCATGTGAAGTTTGGTCAAAATTGGCCAAGCGGTTTCAGAGGAGAAGTCGTTTGAAGACAAGTTAACGACGACGGGCGTCGTCCGAAGAATGATTCCAATAGGTCACAAACATCGGTTATGGTTGGAGAATGTAGAGGTTGTATAGTGATTGCCCTCTAGAATCTGGTGGTGAGTTTGGCTAAATGGGTCTATGTCGTACAAGGTGCAAAACTACACACATTTACTCCGGGTACGTTCGTGTATACACGTTTGCACCTTGAGAAATAGAGGATCTTACATTCGTGACTGTGTATTATTGATTTTAATAAACGAGTTGGATAAAATGATAGGAGACGAGGCTCGAGTTGGATAAAATGATAGGAGACGAGGCTCTTGCCGAGTATCCTATCTTTTTATAAAATGATAGGAGACGAGGCTCTTGCCGAGTATCCTATCTTTTTATCCAACTCGTTTATTAAAGTCAATAATACACAGTCACGAATGTAAGGTGACTGTGTATTATTGATTTTAATAAACGAGTTGGATAAAATATAGGATACGAGGCTCTTGCCGAGAGTTGGATAAAATAAATGTACCCAGTATACTATCCTTTTATCCAACGAATTTATTATAGTCAATCATACACAGCCACGAATGTAAGATTCTGTTTATCACATAACACACCTACGACGTGATAATTTCACTTTAATGTTGTCAATTTGCGGCAATTTGTAAAACAAATCATGACATTTTTGTGTTGTTTACATGATGTCGCTACGTTACGCGCCAGTAAATGCGTCCGCCCTACAAATAATGCGACACCTTAAACCAAATTTAACGTTACTAACATTCATTTTAGGAAGTAAAATTTCAAATAATGATAAATAATTAAGACCTCTGAACGTACTGTATGATATGCCATGCAAACAATTGGGATTAAATGTTTTACTGTATACAAACACAGTGATTCGGTCCTCATTTGCATCTGTAATACACTAGTGTATTACGAGAAATAAGTCATGGCTTTTTTGCACTCCCAGAAGCCATGTTATGTGACAAAATTATCTCTTCGCGACATGTCTTCAGCCGACAGTACCCTAAAATAAACTATGGGCCCGCAACAGACATAACCCATACTTACGTTCGCCGCATGCGCGTTACATGACGGTTGTTGTCGCCGTTTGACAGACCTCAGTTTTTAAATTTAAAAAAAAGTTATTCAAAAGTCATTATCTAAGAAAATGCCGAAAATGGTCAGGGCCTTGGCTACATGTACACAGGGCACGAATTGTCTGCAAAAATCAGAAAAATAAAAATAAAATAAAAACGGTAAAAGGAGGGGAGAGGATATAAATCATCGTCAAATAAGATATATACGGGCTGGCGTGGCGCAGTCGGTAGCGCGGCGCATTTGTAACCGGAGGCCCCGTGTTCAATCCTCCGTGGTGCCACTGAGTTTCGTCGGTGTGTTCTTGGGCAAGACACTTTCCCTTAGCCTTTTGGGACGTAACCCGGGCGGTCCCGTGTACCAGTCTATCCTCCGAGCACGTTAAAGAATCATACTCGTTTCTATATCGCAAGAATCTTTCTCGCTCGGGAATTATTTCCCGTATCACAACAACAGTGTTAATTAAACTCTATATATCAAATTCGCCACTTTGTTATACAAATAATTTTAGAGAAAGTTGTATTGAGAATGTTGCCACTTTTGCTTGTTAAAACACTAGCGGAACTAGTGGGGAACACACTCACCCTATGATTTAAAAAGGTCATCACATGTTCAGGTGGATTCTCAGATAAAATTGACCTGAATGTTGTTTAACGGTTCATCAATACATTATACAGGATATGTAGAGCCGATCGTCACAAAGAAATGAAGGGTACATAAGAAAGGGTATCCAGGAACCTGCCCTACTCTTATATATTCCGTTCATTAGCAGACTCCAAAACACAGACCCGGGGTACATCCCCAATCCGACGGACGAGGCTAAGGGAACGTGTCTGGGTCCTCCTGATTTCAAATCCAACGTGCTATCAACTAGATCACGCCAACCCTCTTGAAGAGTAAGAGTTTCTCGTCGATGTTTGTAGGTGAGGGGGCGGAGGAACTCGTTAAATGTGAACATCTTTAAATTGTCTAATAGTTTGTGGAACAAGTTTACTGTTACTTTGATATGCATACCAGGACCCGTTACTTTGATATGCATACCAGGATCTGTTAGTTTGATATGCATACCAGGACCCGTTACTTTGATATGCACAAAAAACGCTTCTAGCAATCGGTAGATATTATTATGTATTGAACTACGTCCAATGGATGTTATGGCTGAAACTACAACAAAACAACAATTTTCTTAGTACTAGACGTACTTTCGCACGTCCGTTTGTAAACAGTGCGCGTTCTTTCACATCTTTTTATACTCTCTTTTTATAACCCGCTCTTCATGAATTCAGCAGTGGGTGTGATCGTGTTATTGGAAATAATATTAAATGTCTTTTCACAGCGTTTCCAATATACCCGCCAGGGTCCGTTACATGACCAACGCGGGTCAAAGTAATGCTGTTTTAGCAGCCAGGGTCCGGTCTATCCACCGTGTTTTTGACGAAATTTCACCACAATGGACCCTCGTGGAAAGAAAGAGTGAGATTGTTATTTGAGTTATTTGGTCAAAGTTCATGGTCACTGTTACTATAAATATTACTTGGTGTCTTTTCAATAACTTTAGTTTCCTTTTGAGTGGTTTTAACATAACTTCACCACTAGATGTGTCTCATGGAAAGGAAGCTTGTGTTTGATAATGGCTCATTTGGTCAAAGATTCAAAGGTCAAGGTCACTGTCACTATTAATAGGAAAAATGGTTTCCGCTCAATAACTTTAGTTTCCCTTGAGATGCGGCTCGTGGAAAAAAAACGTTCAGGATTGTTATTCGAGTCATTTGATCTTAGTTCACTGTTACTATAAATAGAAAATTAACTTTATTTTTCACTGGGGAATTTGTTTTATGAAATTGTGCAGGCGTATTTTATATATACAACGCTTTCAACTTTCAAAATTACTCGGTTTTGATTGAAACATATTGTCTTAATGAACAATCGGGTCCGATCACAAGTTCTTACAAGATGACAGCGCTCTCTCTTGGAATAACCAGTGGAGTGGATAAAGTTCTAAAATAGTATATAATGTATGTCATCTCTCATAAAGGGCTACCTTTATATACATATGCGTAATTATTGCTTCGGTGCTTATATCTTACCCCATCTTAATTACAGTTGTGTGATATGTGAAAATTGTAATGCTTCTCTAAAAGATAAAAATGTAAAATTTCAAAAAAGAACTGCAAGAGTTACTATTGTGTGATATGGGGAAATTGTAAGTTTCTCTAAAAGATAATATTGTAAGATTTCAAAATAGAACTGAGGATCATCCTCAAATCTATAATACTTTCTCAACAAATAAAAATTCCCAGTCGGTTAATTATTTTAAAAAATAAATAAAAAACTACAGTGGATTAAACAACAGATCAACAAGTAAGTCTTAAAACTCTATTTGAAAATGGTTCCATTACTTAATAAACTACAAATCACTTTTATCCCTTATTTTTGAAACAGTATCTATATTAAAGTCTTTATTATTATTATTATTATTGTGTCTGTCGGTCGTCAGTTGGTGGGCGACGTCAGACGGCAATAACTCATGTATTTTTTTATTTAAAATACAATCTACACATTGATCCCAATGTCTAGGTCAAGTTCGATAAAAATCCTTATTGCCCTCGAAATATTAGTTTTATGGCCCTTGCATTGGTAAAGATTAAAAGATCACAATGTATGGGCCAAGTTTGATAATCAGCCAGATTGCCCCAGAAACACATGGAGTTATGGAAACTTGAATAAGTAAGAAAAAAATGCTGTTTGCTCTGAGTAACTCATGGCCTTATAGTCAAAATGTCTGTCAGGTTCCAAAACTAGCATGACTGCACCCACCCCACTCCACCCCACACCCACACACCCACACAACAACAACAAGAGGCCCAAGAGGGCCTGTGGACGCTCTACTGGCTAATATGACTCTTATGACATCAATGAAGCGAGTGACTATCGTCTTAAAGAGGCAAAATATAGCATTTTTAACTATATCAAGAGCAGTAACTCTGTCATTACTGGTCCGATCTGGCTGGTTTTCCAAGTTGGCCAGTAGAGATAATAATAAAAAAAAAAAATCAAAAAAAAATTCAAAAAATAAAAAAAAAAAAAAAAAAATCAAAAAAAAAATATAAAAAAAATAAAATAAAAAAATTAAATAAAGAAATTAAAAATTTAAAACAAGCATTGATGTAAAACTGTGACCCCCGGGGCGGGGCCAGATGTGACCCCAGGGTCAGCATTTGAACAAAATTGGTAAAGGACCATAAGCTTATAGCAACAGCAAAATATTAAACCTCTGGCTCTTGCAGTTTCAGAGAAGAAGATTTTTTAAGTTTTTCCCTATACATGTCTATGTAAAACATGTGACCCTTGGAGTGTGACCAAATGTGACCCCAGGGTCACCATTTGAACAAACTTGGTAAAGGACCATCAGCTTATAATAACTGTAAAATATCAAACCTCTGGCTCTTGTAGTTTCCGAGAAGAAGATTTTTAAAAAAAAAATCCTATATAAGTCTATGTAAAACTGTGACCCTCGGGGCGGGGAAAAATTTGACCCCAGGGTCACCATTTGAACAAACTTAGTAGAGGACCATAAGCTGATGCTACATGTAATACATGAGAGCTCTGTGCCTTGTGGTTTCAGAGAAGAAGATTTTTTAAAGTTTTTTCCTATATGTCTATATGAAAAACATGCAAAACCTCAATATACAAACTTTGGACCCCCGAGGCACGGCCATTTTTGACCCCGGGATTTTTATTTGAACAAACTTGATAGTCTAGGCGTTGACGATCATTTTAAAAGAAAAACTGTTGAAATCTGTCAAGCGGTTCTGGAGAAGAAGATTTTTTAAGGTTTCGACCATATATGGTAATGGCAGCCATCTTGGATGTAGCGCTGACCTAATTTTAACAAATCTAATAAGCATTCATCTAAGGATCATCCATTTGAAGTTTGGTCAAAATTAGCCATGCGGTTTCTGACGAGAAGTCGTTTGAAGAATTCCCTATACATGTCTATGTAAAACATGTGACCCTTGGGGCGGGGCCAAATTTGACCCTAAGGTCACCATTTGAACAAACTTGGTAAAGGACCATAAGCTTATAGTAAATGCAAAATATCAAACCTCTGGCTGTTGTAGTTTCTGAGAAGAAGATTTTTTTAAAAAAAATCCTATATAAGTCTATGTAAAACTGTGACCCCCGGGGCGGGGACAAATATGACCCCAGGGTCACCATTTGAATAAACTTAGTAGAGGACCATAAGCTGATGCTACATGTAATACATGAGAGCTCTGTGCATTGTGGTTTCAGAGAAGAAGATTTTTTAAAGTTGTTTCCTACATGTCTTTATGAAAAACATTCTAAACCTCAATATACAAATTTTTGGATCCCCGGGGCACGGCCATTTTTGTCCCCGGGGACTTTATTTGAACAATCTTGATAGTCTAGGCGTTGGCGATCATTTTAAAAGAAAAACTGTTGAAATCTGTCCAGCGGTTCTGGAGAAGAAGATTTTTTAAGGTTTCGACCATATATGGTAATGGCAGCCATCTTGGATGTAGCGCTGACCTAATTTTAACAAATCTAAAAAGCATTCATCTAAGGATCATCCATGTGAAGTTTGGTCAAAATTAGCCAAGCGGTTTCTGAGGAGAAGTCGTTTGAAGAAAAGTTAACGGACGACGGACGACGGACGGACGGACGACGGAAGACGGACAACACACCATCCCATAAGCTCTGCTGGCCCTTGGCCAGTAGAGCTAAAAATCAAAGCACTGAAGTGCTGAATGCGGCGGGGTTTGTGTAACAACCAAAATCTGAATAAGATGAACATGCCATGAATAACAATGTGCAGGAAAAATGAATAGAAATGGGGAAAAAATAGCGCCCGACGCGAGTTGTTCTTGCAATTTTTGCATCTTGTCAATCGGTATATCGTTCAGATCCGGAATGCCCCCTTTACCTTTCTGTTCTTGCACGACTAGACCCTGAACTCCACAATCTATGACCGTTTTGAGCGAATCCGATCTTAAATACAGGAGATATAACGATAACAATATTTCTATATATGCTATATTCCAACATAATAACAATCCAGTGGTGTTTAAACACGTTTCTTCATTCTGTCTTATCATTATCACTAAACAACTTTCGAAATAGTTGTTGCTATATACAATTATACATAATAAAGCAATAATCATGCTGAAGTAAAAATCAAGTAAAATAATGCCGTAACCAGAGCCTATTGTGACCACTCTTCGTCCGTTGTCTGTCGTCAACATTTAGCTTGTTTACACGATAGATGCCACATTACTTGAGCAATCTTAACCAAATTTGCCATAAGATCTCGGATGAGTTCGACAATGGGCCAGATCGGACAAGTAGCACCAGAGTTATGGTCCCATGAATTAACAAAAATGGCAGTTTTACATGTCTTGAGCAATCTTAACCAAACTTACATAGGTTTTGTTTTTTATTATTACTATTTTAATTATTATTTTAAAAAAAAAGAACGTCGTGCTGGATTTGACGAAACTGAGCAGGAAGCATTTTATGTTGTCCAGTCGTGCATATTGCGTTTTTCCGGTTCGTTGATTTTTGACGGAGTTACGGCCCCTTGACATTTTTACTTTAAATTTCTTGAAATTTCAAGTTGCCTGATTCATATCCATCTATATACTCCCCTCCACCCCACTCCGCTCCCACCCATTTATGAAATCTCATTGATTCATAGAAGAGAGTGGGACACATTAAAAAATACCCATGTCAGACTAGACGCAGCAGACTTATTGTCCATGATTACCAGGTGAGCGATCTATACCTATCCTGGCCCTCTTGTCTTGGGTAGGACCAGTACAAGTTGTTATGAAGCATCAAAATATATATGAGTGTCGATTTATTAATCCGGTATCATTTTGACTTTAAACCTGCTTGCCAGGCCCGTACACGGAGGCACACCGAGGCAGTTGCCTCTGTTCGATACATTATCAATCGTTGACAAAATATGTCTTGCTTTAACGGGACTGTAACCATACAGCCAAATATACTTTATTATTTAGAGTTCTGAAAACATTGAGAAAGACTCTGGTGAAAGAATTACCAAAATCGGATGATAAACAAAAACTATATGAAAATTTGAAAGTTCTTTTGAAGTGGATATGGAAGCCGCTATTTCGAGAACTATTAAATCACACTTCTATATTACAATATATGACTATTTATAAATATTATCTTGGCCCAAAATAAAAACGAAAACCCAGGTGCGCATTTGCACTTGCTGGTCAACTTTCCTGTAAAATTTAGCGACCGTGGGTTAAATGGTAATGGAGGGGGGCGCGACACAAGTTTTCAGCCCCTATTTCGACTACGTCAAGGGCCATAACTCTGTAGTTCTTGGTCCAAAATAAAAATGAAAACCAGGTGCGCATCTTCACTTGCTGGTTAACATAAAGTTTCACGACCGTGGATTAAATAGTTATGGAGGATCGCGACACAAGTGTTTTGGACGTACGGACCTACGTACGACGATCGGACAAGTGCAAATGTATATGCAACCCCCTCCCCCACCCACCCACCCACCCACGGGTGGGGGCATGCAAAATCTGATTTATCTGAAAATTCTTCAGTTTGTCTGCATCAGCACTCGCAAATGCAAGCACTCACCAAACAAGAATATCGGTAGAACTGATGGATCTCCCCGAATTGAGTGCTTCGTATTACAAAGGGCTATATAATTTAAATGAAGCTAGAGCTATGGTTCTTATGCTCTCTCGCATTGCAATTTATCAGTGTGTGAATTTTCATTACAGTCCCTTTAGTAGTTTTCGAGTCATATTCCGGACAATAATTATAAGTACAAGATGACCAAGGGCAATAACTCTAATTTGAAAGAAGATAGAGTAATGGTTTTTGTGTACTGCACCTCCACTCATATTCCTCTATTATTGTGTGAAGTTTCATTGCAGTCCCATTAGGATTTGGGTTATGCTACAGACAAGAATTATAGTATAAACTTACCAAGGGCAATAACTCTAATTTAAATTAAGACAAGAGTTATGGTTCCTATACTCTGCACTTACTCTCATTGCCTTTATGATAGTGTGAAGTTTCATTGCAGTCTCATTCATAGTTTTAAAGTTATGCTCCAGACAAGAAGTATAAGTATAAAATAAAGAAGTATATAAGTATAAAATAACAAAGGGCAATAACTCTAGTTTGAATGAAGATAGAGTTACGGTTTTTGTGCTCTGTATTTCATCGTATTGCCCTTTGTCATTTCGTGTTCAATGCAGTCCCCTGAGTACTTTCGAAGACTATAATTTTCTATTTGACTACTATGTATATATGCATTAAAAATACAAAGGGCAATAACTCAGTGGAAAATTACAGAACCGGAATGTCACGATAATATGCGCATCTCCACTTGATATTGATACTTCCTAGCAAGTTTCGCGAAATTCTAACAAGGGGTTATAGAGAAATAGCCCGGACAAGAATTTTCTATTTGACTACTATGTATATATACGTTAAATACAAGGGCCATAACCCAGTGGAACATTTTTGAACCAGAACGTCACGACAATATGCGCATCTCCACTTGATATTGATACTTCCTAGCAAGTTTCGCGAAATTCTAACAAGTGGTTGTAAATAGCCAGGACAAGAATTTTCTATTTGACTACTATGTATATATGCATTAAAAATACAAGGGCCATTACTCAGTTGCAAATTATCGAACCGGAACGTCACGACAATATGCGCACCTCCACTTGATATTGATACTTCCTTATTTCGCGCAATAGAGAAATAGCCCGGACAAGAAGTGCACGGACGGACGGACGGACGGACGCATGCACGGACAAGGCGGCGACTATATGCTCCCCCGACTTTTTCCGTGGGGGGTGGGGGGGGGGGGGGGGGGTGCATAAAAATGAGTGTACATTTGTTTTCTGTACTCAGCGGTTGTGCCACTCAAATAAATCGTTATCTAATTGTTCTTAAGCTTAAAATCTCCATTTATAAAAAGCAAACTATTAAATAGCAAAAAGCTGACCTTCTAACATCAGGAGTATATGGTGAATTAGGTAGATATCCTATATTTATAACGCGTTATGTAAGAATACTTAAATACTGATTTGAATTATTGAAAACAGATAAAATAATATATTTTGAAACTATTTTTAAATAAAGTTTTATATTAAAGCATTAACAGTTTTAAACTGTAATATTGCAGTCTTAACCAGAAATCACAGGTTACCAATGCGGGTCGAACGATGGAGGAATACCCCCAACATCTGATAGAAAATGCACCCATTTACATATCGTCACTAAAATATTATGAAATTGGATATCGAGTGTAAAAACGTATGTTTTAAAACGAATAGACAAAGTTTAGACAAAAAGTTGTCCAGTAGGCAACTGTCCTCTTATTAATATCAATATATAACGGTGTAACGCCAAGTTCTCCTTTAATCATGTATGAGGCAGTAGCCTTTTTCATATTAAAGATATCCTTGTAAAACTTTAGCTACATCCTTCTGATGTATCTATTTTTCCAATACCCCATATGTCACTAGCGCACACAATTACAGGTTTTATATTTTTTTTAAAAGTTCCATTTGTATTTCATACGGTAGACTACTGATAATGATTTAATCTTTCTGAAATATTTTTTTTTGCATTATTAAAGGAACCACTTCTAGAAAAGTATATACCTACATATTTATATTCATCAACAATTTCTACGTTTTCGTTTCGTATTTTATAAACAGTATCTCGTAATCTTCGCCCCTTACTGAAAATCAGTATTTTTGTTTTGTTTGCATTAATAGTAAGCTCCACGTGTAACAATAATCTATAAATATATCAAGGGCAGTTTGAAGTCCGAGTTCGTTATCACTAAAAATCACGGTATCGTCTGCATATAAAAGTATAATTTTTTTAAAAAAGATATGTTTCTTCTATTACAATGTCTCTATTAATGCCATCTACCCCTCTACTGTTAAGAAAGACTTCAAGGTCATTCAAAAATAAACTAAATAAAAACGGGAAAAGGTTTTCACCTTGTTTTACGCCGACATGACAGTTTAAATAGGGAGAGTTACAGATTTTGATTTCTATTATTATACAAGTTATATATAACTTTAAAGCATTTTCCATTTATGTTCTCACTTCTTAATTTCTGCCAAAGACCAATACTCCAAATAGAAGTCTATAAAACAACAGAATAACCACTTTTTGTCTGATTGTACAATATATATTAAACATCTGCGAATAAATAAATTGTCAACCGTATAAACATTCTTTCGAAAACCAGCTTGTGTTTCATGTATAATACGATATTTCTCCGCATATATTTTAGTTAATCTATTATTAAGAATACTCGTAAAAAGTTTTCCTAGGCAACTAAGCAATGATATTGGACGGTAATTTTCAGGAACCTTAGGGTCTCTTTTGCTTTTGTAAATGAGATTTATGAGTCCAGTAGTCCAACTCTCAGGAATGAAACCGTTGTCAAAAATGGTATTAAAAGTTTCACGTACAACGATAACATAACATTCATACTCGACTGGATTTGCTCATTAACAATATTATCGATGCCTGGGCATTTATTATTTTTTAAGCTTTTAACAGCAAATAATATTTCATATGCAGCGTTTGGTTCGTCAATTTCATTATTTATTTCATTAATAGTGTATCGTCTATATTTACCTCATGTGTTGCATTTTGTCCATTTTCATTGTCGTGTTCATTCTCATTTAATGATTTAACAAAATTGTAAAAATCATCAAGAGACGCATTTTCTACCGGTTGTTTATATTGCGTGTTTAAAAGCTTCCAATCATGTCTTGGGTTTGCATGTTTCAGACCATATTTAACACAATTCAGAATACAGACCGGTAGATTCTCTCGTAAAAGAATATATAGAAATAATGATATTGTCAATGCTGTCACAGTATTGATTTGGAAGTTGAATACCTTTTTTTTTTGATTTGTCATTGTTACACAAGAATCCGGGCAATTTATATTAAAATATATTTTTATAATATAGACCTAGTATGTTTAAATTCTTAGATTTTGTGCAGACACAGGAAAAGAATACTGCTATTAAGTTATCAAAATATATTAGTACAGCTTTAGCTGTAAGGAATACAATCTTGATTAATGAAATAACGTTTAGCTCTTTTGTATTTTCATCCTCATGTATCAGTTATTTAATATTGCTCACAGCAAAATGTACGTTTGTCTAAAATCTTATTATGCATGACAATTTATGTATGTATAAAATGCAAAAATGTTACAGTAAACCCACGTATTATTTTATTTGGTCTTAGACAAATAATAATAATGATAATGCTTTTAGGGCATAGGAAACGCACCTATTTTTTTTTTGTCCCTGACTTTAATTTTCATTTGGCTTAAATCGCCAAAAGTGAGTTATGACAATGAATTGTTGATTAGCAGCAACTCTACAAGTTATACTGATGACGACAAGCCACGGGTAATCGAAGATCAATCAATAAAATAAATAAATAAAAAACACCCCATCCACTCTATTTATAGAAAGTTCTCCCCTGAGAAATTTGTTTAACATGTTTTACATCTTGAAGTGTTTGAAATGGGTGTCTCGATTTATATATCCAGTATCATTTTTACTTTTACCCGGGTTACATTTAAATAAATCAACTTTTAAGTATTCATTATTTCGTCTTATTATACTACAAATTTTAATATATTATTGGTGCAATAATATCAAAATTAATAATATGCAAAAACAAATAGATTGTTACTATTCTTATAATTAATATTAATGATTGAACAAATGTAAGTCATGCGGAAAAACTAGCGGGACGCAGTGAGTTTTAAAAACATAAAGATTGCCGTCAGGGGCGTAGCTAGGCCGTTTTGGAGGATACGCCCGTATATTGGGGTCCAAGGGGCGGTTGGATGGGGGTTCGTGGGGCGAAGCCCTAAACGTCCGCACGTTGCTTTTGACGATTTTGGGCTGAAAATGATGGCTTTTATTGATTGATAAATAAATTATATAGTTGCGAAAAATGAATATCTTAGATTGAAATTTCCATTTTATGGCATCTGTTTTGATAACTTTGATATTTATATGTTTATAAATTTCTAATGATGGGGTCACCCTAGTCAGGCTTCAGTGGTATTGCATTTTTGGGGCACTATGTTTTCTCATTTTTTGCCGAGAGGCGTACGCCCGGGCGTACGGGCGTATGCCTGGCTACGCGCCTGGCCGTGTGTCCCTTTAACACATAACTTCAAAATTCTGTGGATAAACAATAAACGTGTGAACATGTGAAATAACCTTCAATACTATATGGCACCCCAATCAAAGTGGTTTTAATCAGGATAATAGATCTATATATTAATTAGGCATTGACGTAAGTTCACACACAGGAAATCGAAGAACAATCAATACAATCAATCAATAAAACCACAAATATAAACATATCCCATCGTCTCTATGTAAATTCGAATTACTGTGGTCAGTTGTATGTCATTTTATATAAAACATGTGTAATATCAATTGATGAATAAATACATCGTGCATTATTTCCAAGTTAAACATTTTTTGAACCTTTGGATTTTTTTTAGTTAAATGCTACTGGTGTTGTTAGCCCCATCGTTGTTTCAAGTTGACACGTGGAACCAATCGCACCATATATGGGTAATTTGCGTCTGATTTTTTCTCTGAAAGTACAAGCGAGCAATCCATTAGTAAAATTAACAAGAGCTGTCGGAGAACAGCGCAGCTCGACTATTCCAAATAAATTATATAGCCAGTATATACAATCAGAAAACAATGTGGGGTGGGGTTGGGGGCAGGGCGGGTATAGAAACTCGGGCCGATATAAAATTATTGTTAGACTCTCATACAAGTTAACCCCCCCCCCCCCCCCACCCCCCCCCACCCCCCCCCCCCCCCTAACTGTCCTCCATGTCAGGGGAGCCCCTAAACCAATGGTGGGTAGGCCGGGAGCGCATCATTGATATAGGTGTAGATTTGATAAAACAAAACAACACAGACATATGTAAAAAGAGAAGAAAGAATGGGGTGGGGGCGTGGGAGGTGGTGGTGGGAGGTGCTGGTGGGTGGGGGGTGGGTCGAAACATATTGATAAACTGATAAAACAAAACAAAACACAGATATACTCATAAACAAAAAACAAAAACAAAACAACATTCGGGTGGTGATGATGATGGGATGGTGGGATGATTGTGGGGTGGCGGCGAAACTTATTAAGCAACTGATAAAACTCAACTGATAAAACAAAACAACACAGATATGTAAAGAAAGTTTCGAGTGTGGGGTGGGTGGGTGGTTGGGGGTTAGCTATATGTGTAAGAATTGACCAAAACAACACAGAAATATGGTAAAAGAAATGTAAAAAAGAAAAGAAATAGTTCCAGTGGGGTGGGGAGGCGTGGGTGGGGGGTGGGAGGGTGGTAAGATAGCTATATGTGTAAGAAGTGACCAAAATAACACAGAAATGTAAATAAATAAATAAAATAATTTTAAAAATGCGTTTCGTGAAAGCGGGGTGGGGTGGGGTGGGGGGGGGGGGGAACATAGCCATATGTGTAAGAACTGAGAACTGAGAACACAGAATATGTAAAAAAATAAAAATCCCAAACCAAAATTATAGATAGACACATTTTAAGGGCCATCAGAAATTGGTTTACATGGGAGCCCAGGGGTAGCAGAAACCAAATTACTTAAGCAGCCCTTAAGATAATGCTGTAAGGAAGCTCATGACCAAAATGTAAGAGATGTAGACTTGTAAACACAGCTTACACGCAAAATTGGAAGTGAATGGGACACATTATCAAAATGTGGGTTCCATGGGAGCCCATTGGTTACAGGAACCAAAATTGCTTATGCAGCCCTTAAGATAATGGTATAAGAAAGCACATGGCATAATTTGGTTGTGCTAGGATAAGAAATGTAAGAGACTTGTAAACACAGCTAACACGCAAACACTGATGTGCGACGCCGACGCCGACGCCAACGCCGCCGACGGCGACGCCGACGCCGGGGTGATTACATAAGCTCTCTTATTCTTCGAATAGTCTAGCTAAAAACTACTATTTCGGTATATTTGGTAAATCATGATAAACCTGAAATTAAAGATGGTTATAAAGTGCGTATAATCACCAATTGTTTTTCTCCAAAGATTATTACATTTAAAACCAGTGAAGTAATAATCATAATGATTATTTCTTCAGTGTTAAAACATACTTAGTCTACCAACCGATTTACAAATTGACATCTTTAATAAAACAGTTAAACCTATTTTGTTATATGGGTGTGAAATCTGGGGTTTGGTAATTTAGAAATAATAAAAAGAGTGTAATTAAAGTTTTTAAAACACGTCTTAAATATAAAAACATCTACACCAAATTGTATGGTGTAAGGCGAAACCGGTACTGTTGCAATCTCAATTGATATTTACACGAAAATGTTATCATTTTGGTCAAAGGTAGTGTCTCCAGAAAGTAATAAACTCTCAGCCAGCTGATTGCATTGTTTATACAAATATAGCAATAGTACAAAGAAAAAATTAAATTATAAATGGCGTAAATGTATCAAAGGAATCTTAATTAAATGTGGGGTTAGTGGCATCTGGGAAACGCACGACTTTCCAAATAGTAAGTGGTTGATTGCATCTGCGCATTAAAAGCTCGTAGATCTATTTTTAAAAGAGTTGAACACTCTAGTAATTATTATATATATACAGAATATTTAAAACTAAATTTGGCTTTGAGAGATACTTGACAGATACACCCGGTAAACTACTCAAATATATGGTAAAGTTTAGAACAGAAAGCCATAAGTTACCAAGTGAAACTGGACGCTGGAATAAAATTGTGCATAATAACAGAGTTTGTACTTTATGTAATGAAGATATAGGAGATGAATAACGTTACCTTTTAACACGTAAAACACTTTGTATGTTACGAAAGACTTCTTTGAAAAAGAAATACTATAAAAAGCCGAATATACATACATTTTACAACATTATGAATTCAACAAACAAGAAAGAATTTAGAAAAGCGTGTGCATTTTTAAAGCAAATATTGAATAGAGTGAAGTAGAAATGTATGCGTATATGTTATTATGAGATTTGGAAAATGTGTGTAAAGGCCGAGTCATATGAGAGTGTGGTTGTAAATTACTTCTTCGACAGTGTTGTGAAAATGAACTATATATAAATGATAGAGGCAGTTTTTAAATTACGAATAGAATTAAGCTCCTCTAATAAATACAGTAAAGTAAATTTACTTGATTTAAATTTGTCTAATAATCTATTGTTAATACTAGATAACTCATGTAATAGAGCCTTGTACGATATATTCTATATGTTTTCATGTATATGTATGAACTGAGTGAATAAATGTAGATTGTATTAATGATGTCTTAGTCGGATAAATCGAGGATATTTGTTATTTTGGAGTGAATGACAGATTTTATTTCATCGAGAAGTGTGAAAACTTTATATTTTCACGAATGCGACAAAACAACACATTTTCTTTTTATTTTATGCTTTATAATCGAAGTGTACTGCAGTATGCAGATTTTTATTTTATTTGATGACGTCATTTGCTTAGTATGATAAAATTGCTTTTTTGAAATCCCCATCACTTCTAAACACTTCTAAAATACTTAACCGATTTCAATAATCTACAACTCATTTTCTTAATTAAATTATTTTCAATCCAATGATATAACTTTTACAGCAACTTTCTGAAAAATATATTTTTTGAAAAAAATGACAAACTGACATTTTTCACGATACATGAAAACATCTCTGAAATACTTGACCAGTTTTAAAACTATAGCATGTTTTCTTAGTTAGACCATTTACAGTCGAATGATATATATTAGATAGTTATTTTCTAAACAAATAAAAAAAGGAGTTTTTGATATTGAAAAAACAAGTAGTTCCGGCAGTGAAAAAATAAAACTATATTTCACACGTATGAAATACCGCTTTTATTTCATTGCTAAAATCCACTATTTCACTGCTAAGCATAAAATAAAAATAATTACTTTGGGTGCATTTTAATATATTTAGGTAAGTCGTGTAATTGATATATTTGATGTCACGAGAGGTACTGACGCATATGCTTTGGTAGACAGTCTCGAAAATGAACAAACATACATATGGGTAGTCCTTTTTTTAAACATATTGCTTTTACATCGATTGCGAAACAAGTTCTTGCAACTTATATTGATCACTCTTGATGGCTACCTGGGTAGAAACAGTACTAAGCAATGTGGATTAATTATCTTGCTTAAGGATAAATAACATGGCAACGGCGAGGATCGAACCCATGACCTTTTGATCTGAAGTTGGACGCTCTACCTCTGGACCGTGCGACACGCATAGATGGTCGCGCACGAAGGCGAGTAGAACTGTACATATTCTAAACTTGAAAAGGAGCACTCCACGCATATTCATACAGTCAGATGTACAGACAGTCGCGCATGAAGGCGAGTAGAAATATACATATTCTAAACTTGAAAAGGAGCTCTTAGCCCCATCGATCAACACTGATGGAGCATGCATCTCGTTTTCCACACGGTGACATACCATTATACATGTATATAGCTACCGAAGCATAAACTCAGGGTTGATCAAGAAGGTCTGATAAAACGTACTTGAGCATTTATTGACAATATATGTTTATAGATATGTTTTACTAATAAAAAAAAAAAGGATATTTCATTTAGTAACTTATTTTATTTTTTCCGTATTGTCCAGTTTACTTAACGAATTATAGGTTATTTAACTTGTATGGAGGCCGAATGGTTAACGACGTTGCGTTGTAAACCGTCGCGGGTTCGAATCCTACTGGGAGCTCGACTTGTGAGGAAGTGTTGATTCTTACGGATGGCTTGAGGTGTACAGTGGGTGGTCTGCCTCCACCACAAAAAATCGACCGTCATATATAACCTTACATGTGTTGCAAATGACGTAAAACACCATGCAAACAAACAAACAATCAAAACGTGTATGGAGAAGTATTACTATGGATAGATGTATTCAGCAAAGGCCAGGCGAGCTTATGGGATCGCTTTTCGTCTGTCTGTCCGTCCGTCTGTTAGTAATTAAAAAAAATCGACATCTCCTCTGAAACCGCTTGGAGGATTTTGATGAAACTTCATCACAATGTTACTTGGGAGGGCCCAGGGGCGTAGCCAGGCTGACTCCTGTACGCCCGGGCGTACTCTAGGAAATCGAATGTGAAAAATAAATGTGCTTATTTGTTAAAATCAGCAATAAAAATTGAAGTGGGGTAGGGGGTGAGGCACTATTTTTAAAAACACAATGAATGGAGGCGAAAACGTCCAAAATCTCGCTCAAATGAAGCCACAAACCTCCGAAATTGCACTCAAATTTCAAAATAAATCCTGGGGAGGACCCCCACCAGCGCAGGAGGGGACACCACCCCCCGCACCCTCCCCCAGGGCGTATTCTACAAAAGGCTCTGGCTACGCCCCTGGGAGGGCCCCTCTCAGATTTATGTTTTTCATGGCCGTCAGTCATCCAAGATAGCCGCCATGGCTAAAACTAGGTCAAATTTAAGGATTTTCCAAACGACATCTCCTCCGAAACCATTTATTCCATTATTGTTTAAATACCATAAACATGTTCCTTGGGTTGGCCTCTATCACGTTTGTGTTTTTCGTTATCGTCGAATAATCAAAATGGCCGCCACGGCAACTCAAAGTTTACATAGAGTTTATAGAAAAAGACATATTTTGAAACATAAAAATGACATCTGCTTTGAAACCGCCTGAAGGATTTTGATGAAACTTCATTACAATGATCTTTAGGATAGTCCCCCTCAGATTTATGTTTTTCGCGGCCGCCAGTCATACAAGATGGCCATCATGACTAAAATTAGGTCAAATTTAAGGAAATTTCAAACGACATCTCATCCGAAACCACGTATTCCATTCTTGTGAAATATCATAAACATGTTCCTTGGGTTGGCCTCTATCAAGTTTGTGTTTTTCGTTATCTAGAATAATCAAAATGGCCACCACGGTCGGTGATCCAAAGTTTGCAAAGAGGTATGAAAGCACTAATTATTTCCCCCATAGACACCAATGTTAAAGTGTCACATATTAATTATTTGCTGCAAATTCAACTCAAGGTTGGATAATGTAGCAGTGTAATGTTCATATAGAAAACTATTTTTCCACTTGAAAAATCACCAGAAAACGTGGGGTCACAAGGTATGTAAGAAAGTTCTTGTTTGTTTACTAAACAGGTCAAGGGTACAGCTGTTTTTATTGATCGACTGTTTTCATTGCTCACAAAGTGTAGGCATAGAGTCGAAATTTCGAAAATGTTCATCAGTGATCCAGTAAAACATATTAATACGCTTCTTATACATATAACCACAAAATCGAATAGAAATGGGCAGTTTCCCCCTACTTATAATGCCCGTTTCCATCGATAAAGGAGGGATTACTTTTTATTATAGGAACTACATTCGGTACACATCGGAGGTTTACATGTAACTGGTGGTGGTAAACCTAGAGTTATATAGGAAAAGGCTAAAAATTACATCTTTTCTGAAACCGCTGGAAGGATTTTGATGAAACTTCATTACAATGATCTTTAGGATAGTCCCCCTCATAATTATGTGTTTTGCATAATCAAAATTTGTTAACTCAAAGTTTACCTAGCGTTATATAGGAAAACGTTAAAAAATTACATCTTCTCGGAAACCGCTTGAAGGATTTTGATGAAACTTAATCACAATGATCATTGGGTTAGTCCCCCTCAGATTTGTATGGTGGCTGATATGTGCCATCTCGTCTTTTCGTTATTTCGCCGCGAAATAACGCCGAGCGAAATAACTCCGGTCGAAAAGACACCGGGCGAAATAACGAAAAGACGGAAAAACGCCGAGCGAAATAACGAGAAGACGAAAAAATGCCGGGCGAAATAACGCCGGGCGAAAAGACGCCAAGCGAAATAACGAAAAAACGCCGGGCGAAATAACGCCAAGCGAAAAGACAAATAATCAAAATGCCGTGCGAAAAGACAATACCCCACCCATCATGTGGAGTCCGCCTTCGTTCATCCGAGTATCGAACCGCGATAAGAAACAACTCACAAGTGCTAGGAGGTGTGGGTAGCTGTGGTAGAATAGCGTGCATGCTCGGTTCCTCACATGTTGATTAACTGGGGAATGCCAGCGTGTTCGATGCTAGGACATCTGGGTAGATAGGTTGGCTAGCGTTCTCGGTGATATGATGTGTAAAAGCCGGGCACGATAGCGCACTTGGTGCAAGATGTGAACAACTGGGGCATGATAGCGTGCTCGACGCTAGATGTGGGTAGCTAGGGCATATCAGTTGTTTGTAGCTGGTATAGGCATGGATTTATATGTAGATATAAATCCATGGTATAGGATAGCTAGCTCGGTGTTGGGAGGCGTGAGTTACTTGGGCAGGATAGCGTGCTATGAATTGCTTGGATAGGATAGCGTGCCCGATGTTAGGAGGAATTAGTACTTTGGGTAGTTTGGTAGCGTGCTTGGTGAGGTGTGGTTAGCTGGGATAGGAGTGCGTGTTCGGAGGAAACTTGTGTGAATACGTTGGGTAGGATAGCATGTTGGATGCTACGTTGTGTAAGTATCTGAGAACGCTTTACCACCTCAGCAACCCACACCTTCTGACACCTGTGAATTGTTTCGAGTCGCCGTCCGACACTCGGATGGGCGAAGGCGGACTCCATAGAACCAGTCGCGTGATTTTGTCTTTTTGCCCGGCGTTCCGACTATTTGTCGTATTTTCGTTGTTTCGCCTTTTCGTTATTTCGCTCGGCGTTTTCTAGTCTTTTCGTTATTTCGGCAAAATAACGAAAAGACGAAATGGCACATATCAGCCACCATAGATTTGTGTTTTAAAGGCCTCCAGTCATTATGATGGCCACCATGGCTAAACTTAGGTAACATTTAAGGACATTTATCAAACGACATATTACCACTTATTCCATTCTAGTTAAATATCATATACATGTTCCTGTTGTTGGCCTCTATCACTGAAGTGTGTGTTTTTCGTTGTCATCAAATATTCAAAATGGCCGCCAAGATAACCCAAAGTTTACATCTGACAAAACACTTGTGTGGTATTTGAAGAAATATTTATTTGAAGAAATAATTTGATATTTTGACAAAGTTGAAATACCTCTTCGCTGTAAAACAAAATAAGAAACAAATGTTGACACTTACTTGTGGCGAGTTCGGGAAGCGATATTATTAGTTATTAGGATTCTTGACAGGGGACATGGGCTCACATTCCCTGCCTGGAAATTATATTCACCCGAGCCGTTAGGCGAGGGGAAATATACTTCCAGGCACGGAATGTGAGCCCATGTTTCCTGTCAAGAATCCTAATAACGAATTGTTCATACTTCATCGTTGTAACCATTTATTTTAGAAGAAAAACAGCAAAAACACGATTTCATTTTTAGTGCGCCTATTTCCCCTTAACGTGCCTCTAACTAGACGGTGTTTATTTTCGTGACGTCATCGCTCTAACGTCGTTAAATTTGGCGGATATTTTACTAAAATAAACGTATTTCATCCCTATGTTAATGTTTATTTTCTGCAAAATTGCCAAAAACATACACTTACGATTATTTCAGACTTTTACACACCGTGGGAAGCGCAGAAAAGTTATAGGAAGGAAACAATCGGCGGTTTCCAAAACGAATCGGCAACGTTATCGTCACCATTTTGTTTTTGTGTATTCGAGTAATGGGGTACCTACGGGTAATTCGCGAGACGAAGACATGGGCTCATGTCTACGGCGCATTGACCAATGAAATCCTTAGAATTGTCTTTGCAGTAAAAAACAGTCATGACGCGACGTCATTGCGTCGTGCTGAGCCATGACGCGACGCCATTGAGTAAAAAGTTACGAAATTCTTTGGCAAGAATATAGGACCACTGTTTATCCAGGCAGAGGGATACAATCCCGCAAATTTATGTTTTGTATTTTGTGTTTTGGTATGTTTAAGGACTATAATTGGTCTTTAAAGAAAGACCCAACATGGGTGGGAAATGGTCAAGAGAAATGTTCAACCAAATGCATAGTGTAGGTATGAGCATGAACGCCAACAGCTAATGTCATATGGCGACTTTGCAGCTTCAATTGGTGGAGGAAGAACCAAGGTGCCTTTTCGAGCAATGTTCGTGCACCTGTGGGCACTTGGACACCACCGACGGAACATATTCCTGTTCCCAGGAGGGCTCGAATCCACAGTGGTGAGGGTACATGTGATTTCAAGCCAGAGACTCTAACCACTCAGCCCCATCGTATCACATAGGAACGTTTAATTCAAGTCTGACGTTGAAACGTTGACGTCGTCTGACGATCCTAGCGTACACACAGTAGAATTCACTTCAATCTCTTCCGACGACATGTTGGTCTCTACTTGAAATGGACGTTGTATTACGATA
Source organism: Cyrtodaria siliqua (assembly GCA_037043455.1). Taxonomy (NCBI): domain Eukaryota; kingdom Metazoa; phylum Mollusca; class Bivalvia; order Adapedonta; family Hiatellidae; genus Cyrtodaria; species Cyrtodaria siliqua. The sequence goes on along the minus strand of JAWPHD010006928.1, from coordinate 17,311 downwards.
AACATAAGTTTCAAAACAATGTTAGTATAAGCAATAACCACATGTTTGTAATTGTTTCATTTACAAGTACATGATTGTTATTGTTTCATGATTGTAATTGTTTCATGTTTGTAATTGTTTCATGAAGTTTATTCAGAAAAGTCATGTGCATTTTGGATCAGCCCTCAAAAATATGAATTCGTATGCATGAAAACGCACGTCAGGGGCGTAATGCGATAAAATACAGGCAGCGGTGGGGTGTTATTTTTTTATTTTTTTAAATATTTTGTTATCAAAACCAAATAGTGTCAGGTAATTTAAAAACATTTTTTAGAGAAAAACTCGCTCGATATTGCTGTTGAAATACCAGTAGAATGCACCAGAGAAGAAAAAAAATAACTCGGAAGCATATGTATCCCCTTGATTTGGCGACGCCCCTGCACGTGAACAACGAGAACACGGATAGCACGGCCTGTACTATGCAGCACGGACTCTCACGCCTGTCGAACATCTGCATAGTCATTGAGCAATCAACATTTCAGGTAAGAAGGTCTATTTTTGTTTTTGATATTTTTCAGGAGTATTACTGAATTTATTTAAATTAATAATGAAACTGTTTAGTCCCACGGCTCTTAAAATAGCTATGCGGACAACAACAGGCAAATTGTACATTATTGATACACTGTTTCTAAACTTGCTGACGAGACGGGGTACATGTCGTCACTTAAGTGGTAATCAATGGCTGCTATGGGGAGTCGCACAGCATGTTTTACTTCTAAAAGTGACTATATATAACATTTATTTTGAGATTCCAAACTCATAGGGTGCACTTAAAGACTTTAGTATATGCCAAATACGCCGAGTTGTATTTAACCAGGGACTGTAGATAGACGTAATATAAACGGGGCCTGGTTTAACCGGGCCATGTGGCATCATTGCGCGCGCTTCCACCCCAAGTGAATAGAGAGCAAAGCGGGTGATATATGTAACGGCAATCGGCACTGCCTCAATCGCTTTTTTTCAAAAATAATCCCAGAAAGGAACAATCTTACAAACTCGCTCATTTTCGTAAAACATGGTCGAGACCGTTCCGATTGGGAAAGCAATAGACACCATGTTGGCTACTATTTTCCGTCACGTGGGTTCAATCAATGGCGGCGCCCATGCGATGATCTACGGGAATTACCGAATTTGTACGATTGTACGCAATTAATTACAAAATATTCTTACAATGTTCCCTTGCTCCCCCAAAAATAATGGCCATGTTCGTTTAAGAACTGTGAAAAAAGAAAGAAAAGAGTTTTGATACATGGTTTTGAAGAGTACTTTTGTCTTATTTGATGGGTTAGTTTCTTTAATGTAGTTCAGTCTTGAAGTGTACTTTTGCCTTATTTGACGGGTTAGTATCTTTACGGTAGTTCAGTCTTGGCCGAATACACGTGCGGCTGCATATGGAAAACTTCCAATACAATACGAACTCTTGCGAAAATAATTATTTCAGTATTAAAGAAGTCACAGAAATGAATGAAGCATGTATCTTTCAATCTCTACCAGGTCACCATGTGACCCTGTCAATTCTTAAAAAGTAGTCTGCGATTACATCATAATTTGTCACCTGACCATAGGTATAGCTTAACATGATTGTATATTCTTTGGAAATCCCATTAATTAATATAGGGATTTGCCAAATCCTGCAACTATATCTGAGTATTTTTACACAAGACTTGGAAAATCAAATATTTACAAACAAATATATGTATAAGGGATAAAATAAAAAAAAATCCATAGTAGATCTACTATTTATAAAATCACATTTTATCTTTCTCGATATTCCTTTATATGATGAATTATAGAAATTTCCCTGATTGAGAAAATCTATAAGGGGGTCCCAAAGGAGGTGTGTGTTCACGTGATCACGTAAAATAAAAACAAGGATCACGTCTTCAGGTGAAAATAGCAGAACTTTCACATTTCACGTTAAATGTTAAAACAATAAAACAAAACCACACACCATCACACACAAACTTGAGCCGTCAGATGTATTCTGAGGCTTTCAAATTGACAACAGCTTTCTGGCATATCGTGGGAGGCTCGGGGGAGGAGGAGGGACACTAAAAAGACTGAAAAGGACTAAAAATTCACGTTTCACGTCACCATATCACGCGATCACGTTTTACCAAGACTAAAATCACGGATCACTCTGATATAATTTTCACGCAATCACGCAAAAATATTATTTGTTTCACGTGTCGCGTTTTTAAAAACACCCCGATCACGTTTTCACGCAAAACCCCTTTGGGACCCTCCTATAACATATCCCTTCCTCTACTGTGCTATCTCGCCTAACTAGTAGAGTGCGCAAGATAGCACAGTAGCCCAATGTTATGAACTAAACGATAGACGTCACGATATTACGTCACGAATTGACGTCATAATATTACTCCGCGCTGTCGCCAAAGACAGAAAAAGGAATACTTGTGTCAAAAGACGGAATACTTGTGTCAAAAGACGATTGGAAAGAAATTCATCACAGAATATATATTATATAGTTTAATTAACATTTTTGACGTGATACGGAAAATAATTCACTCTAGAGAAATATTCTTGCGATATAGAAACTCGTGCGAAAACGCACTCGTTTCTATATCGCAAGAATATTTCTCACTCGGGAATTATTTCCCGTATCACCTCAACAATGTTAATTAAACTCTTATGTTATGAATATACCAATACAAGTACACAAAGTCCATTGTCCAGTGAATGATCAAGGTACATTTTGAAAAGACAACAAAGGACAACTGCACTATATTTGGTGTTGTGTAAATTGGAAAAGTGACAGAAACAAAGATTGTTGAAAAATATCCTGCAAATATTCCACTATTTTTTGTCCCTACTACCTAAATTGTTATATAAAGAGTTCATATTGCAGGACTTGTGAAGAAATACTTAGAAACAAATTCCTTCCCAGCTGTTATTCGCAAACTAGTAGATCTAGTCTTGATACTTTATCCAAATAGTCTCTTGGTTAAACAACATCCCCCATCAGTTGTTAAAGGTTATATTGACCTGTCAAAGGTAAAGGTTATATTCACACCTTTAACATGAAACGGCCGTATAATGCTCCGTTAGACGGCGCTCTTGTTTTCTTTCTTTAGTTCTCATTTATGTTTGTGATTTACATGTCATTCTATATTGTACACTGTTTATATTGTACACTGTTTATATATTGTACACTGTTTATATTGTACACTGTTTATATGATTTTAATACTAGAACTTCAACAACTTCATTATGTAATTTGCTGTTTTTTTTGCAGAAAAAAAGTTGTTTCTTCATTATTACTCTATTATTCGAAGAATAAGAGAGCTTATATGTAATCACCCCGAATTCGGCGTCGGCGTCCCACATCAAGGTTTGCGTGTAAGCTATGTTTACAAGTCTATATCTCTTACATGTCTTATCCTAGCACAACCAAATTTGGCCATGGGCTTCCTTATAGCATTATCTTAAGGGCTGCTTAAGCAATTTTGGTTCTTGTAATACATGGGCTCCAATGGAACCCAAATTATGATAGCCCATAAAATGTGTCTGTTTCACATCAAATTTTGCGTGTAAGCTGTGTTTACAGGTCTATATTTCTTACATGTATTGTCCTATCTCAACTCAAGTTCTAAACGGTTGCGTAAGTAATTTTGTCTTCTGCAAATTATTATCTCTTGCATTTCTTACCCTAGCACATCCAAACGGGGCCATGAGCTTCCTTATAGCATTATCTTAAGGGCTGCTTAATCAATTTTGGTTCTTGTAACCCATGGGCTCCCATGGAACCCAAATTATGATAGCCCATAACATGTGTCTGTTTCACATCAAATTTTGCGTGTAAGCTGTGTTTACAGGTCTACATCTCTTGCATTTCTTGTCCTAGCTGAACTCAATTTCCAGTCTTCTGCAAATTCTGGGCTCCCATGGAACCCAAATTGTGATGGCCCATAACATGTGCAATAAAGGCCGATCTAGGTTTGCATGTAAGCATGTATATTTCTATAATTTTGGTTTGGGATTTCTTATAGCATTATGCATCTTATTCATACTTCACCCATATTGGGGCATGGGCTCCCTCCTCGAACACCTGCCCCCCCCCCCCCCACTTTTTTATTTCTGTGGAGTCGATTCTTACACATATATGTTGCCCCCTCCCCCCGCCCCCCTCACCCCCCCCCCTCACCACCGCCATTCACCCCCACCCCCAAACTTGAAACTCATATATTTTTAAAGTATGTCTGTGTTTCTGGCCCCCACCCCACCACACCCACCCCCCTGCCTCTCCCCCACCACCCCCACTCGAAACTCGTTACTTCTTTTTTTTTTTTTTTTTTTACATATTTCTGTGTTGGTTTGGTCAATTCTTACATATTTTCTTACACATATATGATGCCCTCACCTACCCCCACCCCCACCATCCCCGCCTCTCCCCGACCCCCACTCAAACCTAGATAATTTTTTCGATTTTTTTTTACATATTTCCGTGTTGTTTTGGTCAATTCTTACACATATAGCTATGTTGCTATAATATAGCTATAATTTTATATCGACCCGAGTTTCTATACAAGCCCCATCCCCCAACCCCTGCCCACATTGTTTTCTGATGGTATACACTAGCTATATAATTTATTATTCTCTGAAAAATCGAATAGTCGAGCTGCGCTGTTCTCGGACAGATCTTGTCATCTTACCGGTACTGTAATAGAATTTCAGAAAGAAAACCTGGTTTTCGTGGAATTTCCATGTTTCTCGTCTTGAATCTTGTAAATTCAAGGAGATTTACAAGGCATTTCATGAACATTAACCATATCATGTACAGTAAAAACTACACGTGTTTTTCCTTTTTCAGAGTCATGGCAAATCGTCCCCCTCGTAAGTATTAAAATTGAATTACTTTGCATAATTCAAAACCTGCGATACCACTTAATGGTTGGCTAGCTCCATTTTCTGAGCAATAATTCCACAATGCCAGACTTCCTTAACCTTATTCACAGACACATATAGGTCTATATCTAGATGAATACTTTACATGTATTAATTGTCACCATGCCCAAGCTTGACAACAATGGAACCAATTTTGCTCACAATGGGTGTTTCTGTATTCTTCAGAGCTTTACAGATATAATTTAATCAGACTTCAAAAATGGACAGTTTCTAAAAATATTCTTTTCAACAACCGCATCATAAATTTTGACAATAGTTTATTTGACAGCCCATTAGAACAAGCTGTATCGCTCTACTGGCTATATTATGGTTTGATGGGGAACACACTAACAACATGCGCAACTAGGCTTGGTACTGATCATTCCCTGCCAAGTTTCATTGAAATCCAGCCAGTGGTTCAGAAAAACTTTTCCGGATAAAGTTTTTGTATATTAGGCCATAACTCGTTCAACCACAGCGATGATAGGCGCAACTAGGCTTGGTAATCATCATCCCTGCCAAAATTCGTTAAAATTCTTCCAGGAGTTCAGAAGAGACTAGTCGGGATAAAGTTTGTGTATCAAAACTTTTAGAGGGGTATAACTCTGCAAAAATCATTCAACCGGAACACGGCGGTGACCTGCACAACAAGGCCTGACACTGATCATCCCTGCAAAGTTTCATTAACATTCGGTCATGGGTTCAAGATTTGTGTAATTCTGTGTAAAAATTATGTATTAAAACCTTAGAAGGGCAATAACTCGACCAAAAAAATATTTCAACCAAAATATGGCAATGACATGCATTATTAACTAGACTTGGTACTTATCATTCTTGCAAAGTTTCGTTGAAATGCATCCAAGGGTTCAAGAGAAATAGTCCAGATAAAGTTTGTGTAGTAAAATATTTAAAGGGCCATAATTCTGCCAAAAATCATTCAACTGGAACACAGTGACGATATACATAACCAGATTTGGTACTATCACCCCTTCAATGTTTCATTAAAATCTGTCCCTAAAAATCTGTCTCTAATGAAAGACCTCTCGTCTTAATGAGGCAAAATACAGTATTTCTAACTAAATCAAGGACCGTAACTCTGGTGTTTTGACACGGTATGGCTCGTTTTCAAACTTGTCGGAGCTTACATGGATCTTTGTTAGTTTGGTAAAGATCAAATAATAAATGAATCTGCTGGAGTGTTCACAAGGCACAATATAGCTTTTTTCAGAAAAAAACAAGGACCATAACTCTGCTGTTACTAATCCCATTTGGCTGGTTTTCGAACACGTCCGAGCTTTCATCGATACTAACAGTGTAAGTTTGGTAAAGATCAAATAATAAAAGGTGCTAGTGTTCACAAGGCAGAAAATGGCATTTTTCCAGAAAAAATAAAAGGCCATAACTCTGGTGTTAATAACCCAATTCAGCTGTTTTTCAAACGTATCCAAGCTTTCATTGGTATTAACAATCTTGCAAGTTTGGTAAAGATCAAATAATACATGAAGGTACTAGAGTACGTGTTCACAAGACGGAAAATGGCAATTTGTTTCAGAACAAAAAACAAGGACCATAACTCTGGTGTTACTGACCCAATTTAGCTGGTTTTCGAACTTATCCAAGCTTTCATTACTATTAACAATCGTTGCAAGTTTGGTAGAGATCAAATAATAAATAAAGGTGCTATATTAAAAAAAGGGCCATAACGCCCAGTGTTACTGAATCCTAAGTCTGCAACTTGCAACTATTAGACATGCCATTTTGAAATTTTAGAGAAAACATTGATTTTATGCTTATAAGTTCAAACTTCAAGGTCACTGTGATGTGATAATGACAATTTTTTCCGGCTGTTCAACTATTTGACCTACATTTTGAAACTTTATACCACATTAGGCGACGCTCTTGTTTTAGTATCTAACAATCCAAGTTTGTGTTTTACCTGTCTGAAAATTGTATATGAACGATTTTCCATATGAAACCTATGGACTTGTTTTGCTGAAATGTATAATATAAATGGATGCTTCTTGAATGAGGAGTACCTTAAAGATGTATTAATTTGAATCCAACTTTTTTGGTCGCATCGAAAGTATTTTTCAGAAGCACGGCACCTAGGCTTTGGCACTTACTTTTTAGAACTGATCGCAAACTATGATTTTTTTTGTCTCCATGGGTTAAAAATGGATTTAAAAAATATGGACCTGCTCCGGGGGTCCAAAGTTTGCATATCGAGATTTTCCTTTCCGCAGATTAAAACGGTGGTCATCTCCTGGGTCCACAGTTTGTACATAGAGCTTTCACAAGTTAAACAAATATATTTTTAGCGAGATGAGTTAACAGCATTTTTCTCTGAAACAGCAGTGGGGCTGGGGGACAACAGTACGAATTTTGCTGAAATTGGTTAAGCATGCTTCTGCCACAATGAGTACCTTACAGAAGAAACAATTGGGTCATCACACTTTCAAAATGGAAGCAGTTACTAAAAATATCCAAAAGATTAAAACATTTCAGGAACCACATAATTGATTTTGATAATCTGTTTTATAATAGACAACGTAAGTACTAAATTATCCAATCAAGTTTGTATCTAGAGAACGTGTACATGTTCTACATAGACATGCCTTGGTGAGAATTTACACTGCATTAAAAATATTTAATCTTTTTACTATTTAATAGGGTGGAATAAAGTGAGCTCGTCGGTTTTGTTGGGGGAAATCACACGGTCGCTGACGGCAGCAGACCTTCTGCTGCCATTTAATGCTGTGGACCTGCCTTTTGCCGGGGTGGACTTCCCAGACTTCACCCCGGCACAGAGCGCCAAAAGGTTTCAAGACCTTGTTAAGAAGGTAAGTTAAAATATTACTATTCACTGAATTTGTTTTGTTTAAAGTAATCAACCTGCCAAATTACACTATAAACTCGCGTATCAAAACTCTATCCAGTGTTCAGGTCATATAATAATGGATAATTATGTGCTGATTAAAACTATAGGTTTATATTGGTTTATCCATTATTCAGGTCTTATGCGAGGAAGCTATCCAGCTGGCTTGCGGAACGTCGGTGGTTCTACCCAGGTGCCCGCTCGTGCACGAAAATTGCCCAGACGGGCACCTGGGGTCTACCTCCACCAATGGAAGCTGGAAAGTTGCCATATGACCGTAGCTGTTGGTGCGACTATAAAATCTAATTCAATAAAATGTATGAGGTCTTAAAATACTAAAATACCTGCGATTCAATTTGCGTAAAATTAATTTTGAGGTGGTGACTAATTCGATGCTCCAGTCATGGGGTTTGATCTGGCTGGTTAAAGTCATTTATCTTGTGTCTATAGTCTGGATTCTCAAAATATTAAGTTATATATATACCCGTGTGTGTAGATCTATGATATACCTCGTCATAGTGGGTTTATGAATGGTGTAAATCTGTTGTAAACAATTGCCTGTGGACTTTAATATGGTGATGCGGATGGATCCTATAATATTTTGGCATTCTGGATTTTCTATAAAGTACTTAAAATATGAAATGTAGGGGAACATGGCGTTGCCTCGTTATTCCCAATGTTCACCTTTCATGTTTCAAGTCTACCCTATTATATATTCAGAAAAAGATACTGATTTTGTTTTCCACATTTCTACAGTTACATCTGAAAAAATCATCCCAGTTTGATTAAAAAAATGTATAATATTTTAAAATCATAAAATAAGTTCATAAATTATCTCCTTTTATATATGCTAAAGGAAAAATGAAATGCAACTCCGTATTAATAATCAAATATCTTGGCATGCATCAAATATCTGGATGTGCATTTAACTAAAAACTATTATTTTATTTCATTACGCAGTATTTAGGTATTGATATTCCGCTAGTTTTGTGTGAACTGAAACGTTCATAAGTGTAACCAAGCATTGTCATATAACGCGTGCAGCATACACAAACAACTGGTTCGGTTTAATAGAAACGGATTCGATTGTCGGGAGGATCCTTTATTTTACAGTGGTTTCACGGCATTTTATGCTAGGGTGTGGACGTAGGTGTTTTGACCTAGGCATTAATGAGTGATTTTGAACCAAGCGCTACGTCATATAACACGTGCAGCATAACAACTGTTTTGGTTAGAAATGGTCCTGGCACGTATTCTGGTTTGATGTAAGAATATATTTATGACAGTCATTATTTTGTGATGGAGGCAGACCATCCACTTCTCCTGGTTAAAACAACAACTGTAAATCTCCCGCCATCCGTAAGAATTGACATTTCCTCAAAAGTCGAGCTCCCAGTGGGATTCAAACCCGCAGCGGCCAGAGGCGAAGGTTTACAACGCAACGTCATTACAACGCAAACGCCATGTTCACGGTGGTTTCACGACGGTTTCACATCGCTTTTTGCTGGGGTGATGCAACACCTGGATGTCCTTGTTTAGGACGGTTGTTGGCAATTAGTCTCTCTCAGACGTTGAAATAGTCGTGTTATGCAGCTGCTTGACGGCGTCTTCACGCTCCCTTTTTACGTAAACGTGACATTAAAAAACCTCAGTAACTGAATTTGACAAAAACGCTGGATTCTTGATAAATGATGTCATGTGACAAAATTAAGACATAAAGTGACATAGGTTCCCGAGTACATATTTCATGCTTTAATGAAGAATGATTTTCAAAATGAAATATGGTTGGAGATATCGACAATTTTCGATCACTGGTAAATTACCAAAGATTATTTGAACAAATACGGACTCTAAAAAAGTTTTTTTTTTTTTAATATATAGTATATTTAACTAGTACATAATTCACATTTTATATATTTACTTTTTTCTTCAGGTGAGGACCTATAGGACCATGGCCGAAGTGCTTGGCGACCTGGAATTACTTGTAATGGTAAGTGTAAATATTTAGCTTGACCTTTTGTAATGGCTGTAGATAATATTGCATGTAAATTTATGATGCTTCATGAATTGAATTGAATTGGGGTTTTAAGGCGCACCAACACATTACAGGTTATATGGCGCCTAACAGGCATGAACATGCCAGGCTCATCTTCCATGTACATCGAGATAAAATATGGAAAATGGGCCTAGAACCTTCTCACCCTGAACTGCAGAGTTGCTGCAAATTCTATGATGCTTCATGAAACGGCATGCATGTGTCTGTCGGCGATTTTCATCCTTTGTTACATCTTTTTCTGAAGATACGGTCTCCAATATGAGCTAACAGATGTTGAATGAGATTTTAAACACTTTTTTTCCATTTCCTCAACTGGATTAAGAACCAGTAGCTAAATGTTAAAGTGAGACAAAGCATTTTAAATAGACCTTGAAATGATTTCTACAAGAAATCTTCAGGTAATGCTTTTCGCACTTCGTTGCTGCTTTATTCCCTTTGAGGATAGTCGGGCATCAACTGCATGATTAAATCATCAGTTCACATACCTATCGTCAGTCTCGCGCATGCATTTTGGGGTTAAATCACGCCCACACGCATTCTGCAAATTTTACCATTTTTTTTGTTGTCGGCAAATTTATTGAAATAAAATATTAACTAAAAACCGATTACATCTGGTTAAGTATTTTTTATATTGACGTATGTCAGCGACACATACTCTTAAGGATGACCGTTGAGTATCCACATAAACATCAAACAGTGTTAAACAGTGGTTTTTATTTGTACTCGAAAAGTCCACATAGGGTATTATATATAAAAGCAAAACATTGAAACTAGAAATGTGTCCTTAGGTCACTATGCCATAACAATTTCATAATGAACAGAAGCAAGGTTTTACGCAAGCGTAAAAAAGCTGCCGAGAGAAAATAGCATTATTTCTGGGAACAAAGTTTAACATAATAACAGACCAAGTCACGGGTGTTAAAACAATATTAAAAAAAAAAGAGTTGTCACGGAGACGTAAAGACGCCATGACCGTTTTTTTTACCCAATTTGTGTTACGCGAATCCTTGACATGCCTTACAAATTGATTACATATTCACCTTTGTGGCACGATGCAGAAATAGTGTGCATTACAACAGGTATAAACTGTTCACTGTTACCAAGTTTAATTAGTTAAGGAACTGTTGCTAACTTAACATCAGCAATAATGAAACCAATGAAAATTTAAAAAAAAATCAAATCGGGCAATCAGCAGGCTTGAACCCTACCTTCCTGAGCAGTAACACGGCGCCTCGACCAACTGCGCTAATGAGGCTTGTGACTGTTCCGTCGCTAATATACATATAATAGTAATTCAGCTGATTACATGCTACCAATCGTGAACGCTCGGCCAATCCCGTCATTCTTCGGCATCCCGCGAAAAAATAGGGAAATCAGCAGGCTTGAACCCTACCTTCCTGAGCAGTAACACGGCGCCTCGATCAACTGCGCTATTGAGGCTTGTGAATGTTCCGTCGCTTATATACATATAAAAGTAATTCAGCTGGTTACACGCTACCAATCGTGAACGCTCGGCCAATCCCGTCATTCTTCGGGATCCCGCGAAGGAGTGTACGAGATGTTGCGAATGACATGCTACATTAGACTGGTTTACGAAAACGTCATTTCAGCAAGTGAAATGGTAACCTTTCAACGTTACAAAATATGTGTTTATACCATTCAAGTTTTTCAGATGAGCTCTAGGAAATCAAGTTGTAAAGCATGCTTATTGCCACTTACATGAGTCAGTCTGTCAACCGTAGACAGATATAAAAGCAATGTAAGAGTCAGCTGCCTTCGGCAGCTGAAAAAACACTGATAAACACGTTCACCTTAAGTGCGCATCTTCACTAAGTCGAAATAAAAAAACCTCAGCTGCTCCTCTTCACTTGCTGGTCAACATTCCTGTAAATTTTGGCGACCGTGGGTTAAATAGTAATGGAGGAGTGTGCGATACAAGTTTTTGAGCCCCTGTTTTGACTGAGTCAAGGGCCATAACTCTGTGGTTCTTGGTCCAAAATAAAAAACAAAACACAGGTGCGCATCTTCACTTGCTGGTCAACATTCCTTTAAAGTTTGGCGAATACTGTTGCATATGTCTAAAACCAACAAGGGTCATTAGGTGAGCGATTATGATAGGCCCATAAATGTGCAATAAATGCAGATCTAGGTTAGCATGTAATGCCCAAGGTCACACCAACCACGAATGCCTGTGTACGAATACACTACGGATGGATTCGTAGTGAATCCATAGTGTATCCTGGGTTATTCGTGGTTATTCGTAGTAGTTCGTATGTATCCGTGGACCCACCCCGAGAGTTTTGGACATGTCTCGGGGTCAGCACCACGATTTTTCCATCCGTAGAGCATCCTTAGTGGGTTCGCAGCGATTCGTAGTGATTCGTAGAACATTCCCGGCATACCGGGAAAACATTCCCGGCATACCGGGAATTAGGCCGGGAATGTTCTGCGGGAATGACCACGGCTTACTACGATCTACACGACCTACTACGAGGACACTAGGGTTTCAGTAAGGTTATCTCACGGTTGGAGCATGGTTTAGTACGATCTGTACACGAACTTTTATGGCCTATTACGATCTAGTACGGTTTCATTGCGAAAAAGGCCGAATTGCTGAAATGCAGGCCTTTTTATTGCGCGATTGCGGACCCCGTGGGGAACCGTGACACGTTCGTGACGCTCCATACTAGTCCATACTAGTTTGTACTAGTTCGTAGTTGTCCGTAGTAGTCCATACTCGAACCTTAGTGGAACCGTAGTGGTTCCAGTCCTTTACACATGTCAACCTTGGTGTTTCCTTTGCCAACCTTGCTGCTCCTTACTGTTACCGTACTCAACCGTACTCAACCGTACCGTATTGGGTTCGGGGAGACATTCGTGGTTGGTGTGACTGGGCCATAAGCAAGTATATATCTATACTTTTGGTTTGGGATTTCTTAACGTATTATGCATCTTATTCATACTTCACCCATGGGCTCCCTCCTCCACCCCTCTCCCCACTCCCTCCACCCCCCCTCTCCCCACTCCCTCCACCCCCCTCCCACCTCCTCCACGCTTTTTTTTATTTATTTTTTTACATATTTCTGTGTTTTAGTCAATTCTTACACATATATGTTCCCCACTCCAAACACCCCCCACCGCATCTCAACCCTCCCCCACCCCTCTCTTGAAACTCTTTTTTTTTTTTACATATTTGTTTTAGTAAATTCTTACACTTATTCAATACTTATTTTTTATGTTGCAACCTCCCCTCCCTCAACCCCACCCCCTCCCTCAACCCCACCCCCTCCCCACTCGAATATTTTCATTTTATTTATAATTTTTACATATTTCTGTGTAACGTTTTGGTCAATTCTTACATAGCTTCTTACACATATTTTGCCCCCCTCAACCACCTCCGCACCCCCCCCCCCCCCCCCCCCCCCCCCCCACACCCAACACACACTCCTCGTTATTGGAATATTTTTATTTAATTTTTGTTTATTAAACATATTTCTGTGTTTTGGTCATTTCTTATATAGCCTATTACACAAATATGTTGCCCTCACCCCCCCTTCCCACTCTCTCTCCCATAACCCCACCCCCACTCGGAACTGGAATATTTTTATTTTGTTTTTATTTGTTTACAGATTTCTGTGTTGTTTTGGTAAATTCTTGCACACAGCTATGTTTTCATTTAACTTTCATTATTTGGATATTAATATTTTAATTTGAAAGCAATCATTTACATATAAAACAATTTAGATAAATACACAGATGAAATATCAATAAAAAAAATAAATGAGGCCACAATAAAAATTACCAGATATCGGCTCCTTCCTTGAGTTGCCTTTCGAACACAAATTTCTTTAAAATGACAGCAATTTTGGATTAAAACAGATAAAATAATTCAATTTATATTCGATTGAATTTTTTTCATTGAACGATGAAAGCTAGATGATTTCTAAGTGATAGACCTCATTCGTGGGCAGATTTCTGATAAAACAGCAGAAAAACGGAATAAAAATCATGTCCAGTTGAGAAAATTACACTCGTCGATTGACTTATGACAATTCTACAGACCACATTCTTCAATATATTTCGAAACCAACCCATGAAACAGGAAGAGAAAACATTCCTACATCGTACACATTCCCCGATTTTTGAAAAAGATCGAGTTAGGGCCGAAAAAAAAGAAAATATTAAATTTACTCTCCGCAACCGCATCGGAAGAGTCTCCGAAACGTCGTATTACGTCTCACACCACAATTAATTTTCCATAGGGTCCCATTGTAATGTTTTTGTTCGAGGCATAAAGATAAAAAAGATTTTGCAACATGTATTTATGCTTAAATTCTTCATCGATCCAATATCTGCATGTTATTAACTTTTAACAAATATTTACCAGATTGAACTTTTTTTAATTTCATGTTTGCGTGAACACCTATCAACATTTAGACAAAAATACAATCCCGTGAAGATTAGACCCATGATGTGTAAAATGAGGCAGAATTAGCTAGAAATCTTATATCAACATGCATTTTTCTGTGATCTCTTCCTAAAATGCTGTAGATTTAGAACCTGGTACAGATAAATCAATGTATCCTGTAAAATGTAGAAAAGCAAACTTGTTTTTTTTATCTACCTCCTTCATCTGTAGGGCACGAGTATTCAAGGGAGATAATAGTGGTGGGAGTCCATTATCACCTCTTTTCGGAGGCGGTTTCGGAGTCTAGTAGGCGATTTAGCTCCGGACAAAAATTCTAAATTACAAAGGGCAATAACTCTAATTTAAACGATGACCTGAAAACACCAAAGAGCCGGGATCTGCTAGATGAATGAAGGCCCGATTATCAAAATTAGACCTTTATTTACATTTTATAATTTTTTTTGTACATATTTGGTTTTAAAAATACATTTTAAGAGTACTACATAGTTAAAATACTAATACTGAATACCGCCTAAAACGCCCTGAATACTGCGTGCCAAAAGTGGGGGTTCATCCTCATGTGCAACATTTCTAGTTGCTGTGACCTGGGCTGATAATTAAATATAAATATAAAGCCCTGCTGTGACCTACAAGTATTTGAATGAAATATAGGTCACATACAGTCTCCGCAACGACAATCCGAGCCTTCTCTGACCTTACCAGCCCTTTTTACGATTTTTGATATTTCATCTGGCTGTATACGCCTATAAAGCCGCAAATATGGTGTACGTATCTCGGCAATATTCATTTCTAGATTCAAAGAGTTGTATGTTAGGATAATTAAAGCTAGTGGGATTGTTAACTTTCTTCCATTTTATAATATTCATTTATATCTACTTTTTTATCATTCAGAACGAAATTCCTAGAAAAAATCGAATGGGAAAACGGAGGCGCCCCCAACCGCAACGGTAGGTCTGTGTAAGATAAATAATGGTTGTGATCTGTATATGTGATTGGTATTTGACGTGTTTGTGATGTCACCATTCATAACAGATGCAACCTTTTACAGCTGCCACACGTAACTAATAAAGTGCATGATTGTATATCAAGTCCTTGAGCCAAAGTAATTCCCGACTTTTTTTGAACCTCGAGACTCAGCACTAACATCGATTTTGTAATCTGCAATCATTTCATTCCTATCCTACTCACCACGGCGTCGGCGGCGTCCCACCTTCACCTTTCAGTAAAGTTTTTGTGCAATAGATTTATAACTTCAATACTACTGAAGCTATTGCATTAAAACTTCATACCAATGTTTCCCATCAAATGCTGCACCTTACCCAATAGTCCCCATAACTCTTCCTTGCATTTTGACAAAGTTATGGCTCCTCAATTGGTAAAAAATGTCATACTTCAAAACCTTCTCCGAAACAAAAAGGGCTGTAGAATAGATATCTCAAATGGTGACCCTGGGGTCAGAATTGGAACCGCCCCGGGGGTCACAAGAGGTGAAACATGAGGGTGTGGGTGGGCCCCCTGAGTCATAAATTAGTAACCATTGAGATCCCCACCCTATAACCATATATACACCTTACATGAACAGATATAACCACCCAACCAGCATAGACACCAGGTTGCTTCCCCAACCCTAGGGACATGGCCCCTCGGTCATAACTTGGAAACCATTGAGATCCCCACCCTATAACCATATATACACTTACTGGGCATGAACAGATGGATATAACCACCCAACCAGCATAGACCCGGGCTCCTTCACCACCCCTGGGGACATAACCCCTCGGTCATAACTTGGAAAACATTGAGATCCCACGCTATATCCATATATACACTTACTGGGCATGAACAGACGGATACAACCATCCAACCAGCATAGACCCCGGACTTCCCCACCGTTGTGGACCTAGCTCCCGGGTCAAACTTTACAAATAATTTGATATTTGTAGCTCGATTGTTTTAAGGATCTTATGGGTCTATAGGTCAAAGTTCATAATCACAAATTGCATTTAAATGTTGATAGGCTCTTAGCATCATGTTAATTTCTTAACATGTAAATAACCAACATTTTTTTATCAAATCAGCATCAACTTACATGTTTTATTATAAATGGGACGATGATCGTATCTATTAAGTTAAAGATCATTGGATGAAAGGTCAGGGTCACAAAGGGGTCAAAGGTCATATGCATAGAGGATCTTAAATGTGTGATAATTCATTATTGAATTTATTAAACGAGTTGGCAAAATGATATAATGCGAGGCTCTTTATTATTGAATTTATTAAACGAGTTGGCAAAGTGATATAACGAGTTTAATAAATTCAATAATGAATGAGAACGAATGTTAGATGCTATTTATCACATAACTTATAACGTCACATTACGTCAAACAACGTACATTAACGCGACGTCCATGACGTCTTTAACGTTATGTTATACCACTAGTGGAATATTGAAAATATTGATTGGTGTTATTACACTCCCACACCGCACGTTATGTGATAAACTTACATATACTTTTAACATATTTTCTTAACAATTTCAACTTATAAAATGTGCATTATGTATCCTTTGAGAGGGTTATGAAATTACCTACATGTCATCACATTCAAATTGTGGCCCTTGATTTAATGAAAATTCCAATGATTTCCTTCTTGACACATTCAGCTCGCCCCTTTGTTTTCACTTTTTTTTTTACCTGATGGTATGCTGGATGTATCATTTATTGTTCTCTGAAAATCTAAATAGTCGATATTTACTGTTTCAGTGAAATTCGGGAAGTCCGCCCTTTGGATGACGACGATGACGACGATGATGACGACGACAACGGTACGGCAATTTTTAATTTGAAAAATAGGTTTTTCTTTGCTTTAGCATACATCTGCAGTGTAGAGACAGATGATACAGAAAATCCCATGTTGATATGAGGTTTCATTCAAATTTCAGAATTGTTTGACCTAAGCACCACATATTCAGCTAGATAGTGTATGAATTTTGTATTTTCCATAGGGT